>OMNO01079140.1:27500-32668 GCA_900303215.1 Trachyrincus scabrus | reverse complement strand
GAGTACATAGTGAATAAAGCAGGGATATAGAACCAGTCAGACATAGTGAGTAAAGCAGGAATATAGAACCAGTCAGATAGAGTGAGTAAAGCAGAGATATAGAACCAGTCAGACATAGTGAGTAAAGCAGGAATATAGAACCAGTCAGACATAGTGAGTAAAGCAGAAATATAGAACCAGTCATAGTGAGTAAAGCAGGAATATAGAACCAGTCAGACATAGTGAGTAAAGCAGGAATATAGAACCAGTCAGACATAGTGAGTAAAGCAGAGATATAGAACCAGTCAGACATAGTGAGTAAAGCAGGAATATAGAACCAGTCAGACATAGTGAGTAAAGCAGGGATATAGAACCAGTCAGACATAGTGAGTAAAGCAGAGATATAGAACCAGTCAGACATAGTGAGTAAAGCAGGAATATAGAACCAGTCAGACAAAGTGAGTAAAGCAGGAATATCAGATTTTACTGTACTGAGACCAGGTGTAGACAATAATAGGACCAGAAGCACTACCCGTATAAATCTAACAATATAAAAAACATCTGTATTAACTATTAGTAATGGGTATTATGATGACAATATTATGTGATCTGCACCTTACTAGTCTATCCATGACTTTTATGTGTGAGCCTGCGTGTGTGCGTAGTAGGGTCCACCTCCTTGCTGCATGGCAGGTTTAGGGACATATGACTGTTGAACATTATGGTCAACAGGTTCATCAGAGTGTATCTCAGGGCCCACTGGGAGCAGGTTTTCCACTTCATCCCCATCCAAGAAGGTCTTCCCAATTATAACCTCCCAGTTGGACCATTAATGAGCTGTGTGTTTAGGTTCATTTGACAAGGAGGCGTTGAATGGGGCCAGATAAGAGAGCTATACTGGGGTCTATTATTGACTGAGAGTCAGTCTGCCAAGGGAGAAGCACATGAAATGTTCCCTCTTTCAACTGCTCTGTCTTTCTCCATGACTACAAACGACCAGGCAGCGCACAACCAACACAATAGATGGGCTGTAATTATGAATATAGGAATATAGGAACGTCCTAGCCATTGTGCAGACGTCGGGCGCCTTGCATCCATCTTTTATTAATGCTGTTGTAAACGATTCCCTATTAGTCAAGATCATAAGTAATAATAGAAAAACAACATGTAGTGTACTTATAGGAGCCATCCTGTACATATACAAATGAAGGCACTGTACAGCTAGAATAATGCTAAATGTCATGAGGTCAATTAAATATGAACAAAACCATCATCCAACCAAGTCCAATAGTTTTTTTACCCAATTCTGTTTAAATCAGGACTTTGTTTCATATCTTACAACAGTAAAATGAATACAATACATAATATTGAAATGCTCAACAGCAAAATAAATAACATTAATTTCTAACATAAATAACTTACAACATTGGTGGAATATTTATATAAAACAGGGGATCAATGAGGGTTGAGTATAGAAACTTAATCTTAGCTCCAGCTTAATAAAATATTCTGTGGATCAGAGAATGTCCTAGCTCATATGTGTACAAACCCAAAAGGCTGTTTAAATCATGTGTGTTGAAGTGGGGGCATACATGGTTTCTGTAAGTACAGAACTCCCAACCCTGACATGGTTGCACTCATGGTAGCGCAGCCGCGCCCATGAACACCGTGTTAATGGGAGGCAGCAAGGATGAGCCCCCACGCTGGGAGAGCAGCTGGTGGTCCTGGGGGGGGAACGGGACGGGGCCTCCTCCATACATGCAGGGCCCGGACACTGTAGAGTCCGCCGCTGCGTAGAGAGAACCCATAGCAGACTGCCGAGTTGGGCCCAGACAACCTGAATGATGGAATAAATATACATTTGTAGGTCCACCTTGTGATATGAGACGATACCTAACCCATCGATAGAAGAATTGACTTCAACATCCTCTTGAAATACGGTAACTTACCCTCTGCATCCTCACCCTCCTCGTAGTAGAGCACAGAGCTTCTCCTTCCCGGGTCGTCCAGGATGTTGAGTGGGTCGTGGACTTCCGAGAACATCGGGGGGAAGGGTCGGAGGCTGCCCACGCTGCTGATGACGGACACATGCTGGTCCACCAATGACGTTATCCGTTGGCCCTGGAGGTAGCCGCTGTTGCCATAGTAACCTGCTGGGTGGGGGTGGGGGTGATCAGTTGATCCCATGTTGTTTGGTGCTAGTGTGTGCAGGGGACTCACAATAGCCTTTTGTGAGGCATTGCCATTCATTTGTGATACCACAACAAAATACTGGAGTGTTATTCAACATAAACTATATTGTGTGAGCATTTAAGGTGCTGTAGGTCAGATTTGAGAGTTGTAAAGAGGCAGAGCGGAAGAGAGCAAGATTTTGAAACTAAACAACCAAAGAATCGTCCCCTCCCTCTCTGCTGCCTCCCTCCCTATATTTCTCCACCATTGAGATGTGTTGCGTTTCACGCACCTGTGATTGACAAGCAAGATGGATTCCCCGAACCAATAACAGAAGAGATGCCCTGATTGGTCAGAAATGAACTGGGAGCAGTCTAAAATCGAAATGGTCTCATACAGAGGCAGTCAACTTGAAACAGATATTCTCACAGAGCATTTCACTCACTAATCGCTGACGGATGGCTATGGTATTCATAACAAATTACACTCAGATAGTAGCTCTTAAATCTTACCTACAGCACCTGTAATATTTGTGATGTACTTCTAATTATGTAATTAAGGGTTATCTCACATAATTTATGAAAATCGATTTCCTTCTATTCCTTCAAGCAGATTCAGATTTCTATTTACCCTCCTGGCTACGTAGCCAAGCGGGTGACCAATTACCGTACACTCAGATTACGGCGACGGTGCAGCTGAATAAAGCTACGGCGTTTTGGACTTTGAGGAAGTAGGCCTACAAACTACACAAAACCTTTAGGATGAACACCAATGGCTCCTATGTTAATCGGATGTATTTGATAAACTATAAACTAAACTAAATTAAATACAAAATATGACATTTGTATAAAACATTCTTCTAAATAAAAGTTTGCAAAAAAATATGAAATAATAAAATGATGGAAAAACAACCATTAGCAACAGGTTGACAAATGTTCCAAACCGGCACGTACCTGCAGCTGAGTAGCCCTGCTCCTGAGCCTGGCTGGCTGCAGGGTTGAGACCAGCAGCCCCTACGTATCCGTACCCCCCCGAGGGCACCGCAGGGTCCATCATCTGACCAGCTGGGGCCTGGGCATCTAACCCCCGGTCTGGACGGACCTCAGAGGAGCAGGGGGAGCTGTAAGACGCCACGCAGCTGGCGGTAGGAGGGTGACTGTGGCCAGACGGGTGGTGGTGGTGGTGGTGGTGGCCGCTGGTGAAGAAGGCATCTTTCCCTGGGTGCTGGTGGCCCTGGTAGGGGTGGTAGCGAGAGGGAAGGTGGGAAACCAAGGGCGAGGTCGGAGACGGAGCAGGTGACTGCATCTGCCTGTGAGCCCTGCACACAAGATAGAAAGAAGAATACTTGAGGACAATTACCGGTTCAGGGGCCTATTTGAACCTGGTCTCTGGTACCAGTATAATTACATCCCCAATCATATGAATAGTAACAATATGACATCATAATGTGTAAAAGTATACATGTAGGCAGGATAGTATAGTGATTAGCTGAAAGGATCTGGTTTTGACCCTCAATGAGCCCCACCTGCTGCTTCATAACATGCATCTGAATTCACTGACAAAAGCGTCTGCTAAAAGACTAGCGGTAGTAAATATGACAAGAACCAAGTGTTGGTTCATCATGGTACATAATACTGAAGCCAGTACATAATACTAAGGTATGCCGAGTCATATTCCACCTGAGTGTGTGCTGGTAGCTGGTAGAGTTGGAGGAGGAAGAGGAGGATGTGTGGAAGAAACCCGAACTGGTGGGAGGCTGGTGGCACGCGGCTTCCAGATAAGAGGAGGAGGAGCAGAGGTTCGGCTGGCTGACCACGCTCATGGAGACGGAGGAGGAGGAGAGGTAGGATGAGGAAGACGAGGTCGAGGTTAAAGGTCTCCCAGTTGCCATGGGCCCCTGGTTGATGACCGAGCCGCGGTTGGCTAGTGTGGCGGGAGAGATGGGAGGGGTCATCAAGGTAGCCTGGGAGTAGTCTAGCTGGCTGGCTTCTGCAGGCGTGTGCGTTGGGTGGTGGCGGGGTTGGAGGATGTTTTGGTGCGTAGGGAGTGTGTTGTAGTGAGAGAGAGTGAAGACAATGATTTGCATACCAACAGAGCATAGCAAGTCATTTATAGCCATGCAAAAGTGCATTGGTTGTTACTGTGATGCTAATTCTACAATTGTATACACACACATTCAGAAAGAATAAATTAGCATATGACCTGATTGATGGTTTGAATTAAAACATTTTTTTTACCTAAAACTGAGAAGCCAGCGTTTTCTGTGCTCTGATAGACAGCGAGGCTGGCTTCCAGGCACTGCTGCTGATTGGCTGATAAAGACATATAGGCGTGTTCTGCCAGACCCTCATTCTTCACCGATTGGTCAGCGGCAGTGCTGGCCTTGTTGCGATTGGCTAGGAAGCAGGAACTAGGAGAGGCCATGAATGCAGCTCTACTGGCGTCTGAGGGATAAAATAATACTTATAATACAGTAATATAAGTATTATTAATAATACTTCATATATATTCATATATTAAGTACTATTAATAATATTTAATATACAGTAATATATTAAGTACTATGAATAATACTTCATATACAGTCATATATTAATTACTATTAATAATACTTCATATACAGTCATATATTACTGTATATGAAGTGGAGTGGTCCGGGTCAAGACGAGGTTATCAATTCAAAAGAACAACAGTTACTAGTAGACGGTAAACATGTAGGATTAATAACATCGCGGTTATGACCAAAATGGACAAAACATTTATAAAATACGCTGCTAAAAACAAAGATTCTGAAATCCGATGCATTTAAATGTGCAAAGCCTACCAACATATTCCCTAAACTTGACCAAACAAGTGCCTCAATTAAATTAAGTAAATGTCATCCCTAAAACACCGCCACCAACAATGCTGTGAGTAAAGCATTGGGAAAGTAGAAGAAAAGAGCACTGCTGCGACGTCTCCAGACTGTGAGGTAGGACATGCTTGTCGTAATTCTATGGGGTTTGTTGTTATTTCAT
>OMNO01079140.1:0-22500 GCA_900303215.1 Trachyrincus scabrus | reverse complement strand
GAATACCAAGTCTACTTTTAATAATCTCTTGCAATCATTGTTGTTGAAAGTCATACTCTACAGATTGGGCAGCCCTAGCAAACACCCAGCTGACTCCACATGTTTGTTACAAGGCTATGGTGAATGCAGCACCTAACCTTTTCTCTGGGGACGTTTCCCTGCAACAGGAGGTGCTGGGCACTGGGGAAGTCTGGGAGCAACGTTCCTGTTTTAGAACTTAGGGAATATTTCCTGGTAAAACCACCCTGTCAAACACAACAATTTGTTTTACAGCAAGGCCTTCTGCAATCAATGTTTGCCATTTATTTAAAAATGATCATGGATTCTTACCTCATTCTTAAGCTTGCTCCCAGAAAATCTATGATTATAAAAAGAAAAAAACACTACAGCTTAAGAACAAATGACACTAGAATAAACCCACAGAACCGGCAGCACCTCTGGTGAAGATTGGGTTTTTTCCATTAGATTAAGCTTGGTACTTGGTCTCACCTGGTCAACCCCTTCCCTGAATATACCGCGTGGTAGTATGCGCTGCTCTCCTTGATGCCAATGCCATAGTAATGATACCTGTGGAATGGTTGAGTAATAACTGTGCTTAATATGTTATTTCAGACTTTTGTTTTAGGGGAAAAACGGAGAAGCACTTTACTTCATCAGAACACTCCCTTAAAAAGAAAACTAAAGTAAATGTGTCCCATTTTGTGCTTACTTTGAGTGTCCTCTTGTGCCAAGGCGTCGGGTTGTTAGGAGAGGAAACTTCTGACGTATCGTCTGCAAGGCAGAGAAGCAGAGTCATTGTCCTTTCAAATAGTATGCCTACAGCAGTCTCAACTCAAACTGCAACTATTGATGTTGTTTATTCGTTGGTTTAATTGTTCATTAATCTATCGATTACTTTTTGCCATGAACTATTTTGTAGGTAGGCTACGGACATGGGCTAAGGAACCCAGGAGCTATAATGTTTATATATGTTTACACACACACACACACACACACACACACACACACAAACACACACACACACACCTTTCCAAAAGTAGCAGCACAGGCTGGGTCAAGCTTCGCCTTCCGGCAGAAGTCAAGGTAATGGGCGTAGAGGATGCAGCGGGGAAGGCACACACCTTCACACACGATGTAGTTGTCCTCCAGCCTTTACACCGTTGGGAACAATCAATCGCAATTCAAATATGTCTGCATGCAAATACACAGTGAACACATACAATTATTCTCAGCTATAGCGTGTTAATTCTGAGCATTAATTCCTAATATTAACCTATGGCTTGTCTTTCTCAATTGCCATCCCATCAACACAAAATACTAGGCCTACATTGTTAGTTTAGTTTGTTTTAGTTGGCGAAACCTATTTTATACAGTTTATGGCCGAAACACAGGTTTTTTGGTAGTGGACTTGCGAGGTTCATGTCATACACACGCTTGAAGCAGACGGAGTGAAGAAACATACAAGTGGCAATTGTATACAATACGCAGCCTGGTGTAGTCAGTCACTTGTTGAAAGAGACTGGGAACATAAAAAATAAAAAAAAAAGCTGCGAACAAGCCTCATCACTCCTTCCTCATCTGTATACGCCAGTCCGATTCATGACTTTAACTTCAGGTATATTTATTAAAGAAAAGTTATTTAACCAGAAGCACACGATGAAGCAATAACGTAACCAAACGACAAAAGATCTCCTTATAACGAGTGGGTCTATTTTTATTGTTGTGTGTGGCATCAATGTGCCGCCGTAGTTTACCATCTGAATTAATAATAATTAATTAAGTAATATCATAATATATTGTTAGGCCTATATATATTGATATTGTGTTAATTTTCCTAAGATTATTATGATAACATTTACAATGTTAAATAAGTAGCCTAGTTCAATTGTCGTAATGAATGTTTAGGCCTACATAATAAATAGGCTACAATGCAACTGGCCAATCTCCCGAAACTGTAAATCAGTTCTTATAGCCTACATTTTTTAATTGAATTTACTGATTGCAGGCAGCAAAAATAGGTTAAAGTGTCAGCAGGATATCTGTAGGCCTACCACTGCAGAGTGAGCTGTGTTTGTTTCTTCTTGTCTTTAATGATCTGAGTGATGTTCTTTCTGGGCAGGGACGCCGGGACGGACAGCTCACTGGAATACTGTGAAGCATTCAGGTCCGCCTCGGAACACCGGCTGTCGCTGCTCTCCTCCGCCTCTGCCAGGGTAGAGAGAAGAGAATCTCACAATACACAAACACCAACCATAAAGCAAGTGGGCGTATCCTGGTTCAATTGAGTAGAAGATGGCGCGTTTCAGATATTAAATAATAATGGAACAGAACGGATCTGTTAAGAGTTGTGTGAAATCTGAGGAAAGTGTCGAAACAAAATCTAGAAGACAGCGATCCAAATGGATCCAAGCAACAACAAAAATGTACCATGTTAAAATATAATCAAACCAAATTTAAAAATAAGATTGCAAAGCGTGTATGCAGACCTCTATAATGCATTGTAGCCCACCTAAAGGAAACAAATTAAAATCGGCATTTAATGTAGCCTTAAGTAATAGGTAGCCAATGTGCTCACCTGATTTGATACCAGAATCATCTTCTTCGTCAAAAAACGTATTTCCAATTGGCTCGTCTTGTTTCTCTGTGACTGTAAGCTCCAGAGAAGCGCTGGACTTCTTAGTAGATACATGAATAAGGAACGGTCCATCCTCGATTGAACTTTCTCCATTTCGTTTCATTGGCATAGCAACATTAGCAATGTATCAATATCAATGATCGGAACTAACAAATAGCCTAAAACTGATATTAGTATGAAGAAAAGGTCCACTGTAGTTCATTTGTAAACAGAACACAATTTATAAAAGTATTCTAATTAAGTTAAACTAACAGATAATATCCAAAACCGGCATTATAAAATCTAGTAATGTCAATACTAGAATATAAACTTAAATAAAATGTGCGCTGTGGACGTTTTCTTCACCGTCTCCCCTATAGGCCTACCTCAAAGTCTGATTGAGTAAACCTATTCCGTGGTTAGACAGCCTCGCTACGTTTTGCTTATCCTGGTAAGCATTCATCATATTTACAGAAGATGGGGGTTGATCGAAGTTGTTAATGATTAACCACCCTTCTACAGCCACCTGACTTGACTAGGGCTACCAAGTCAAGTAAATTGTATTGGTATAGTCCTTAAACACAGTTAAGTCTCAAAGGGGTTCACGGCCACTTTTACGACACCCGCACCAAGAAAAACTCCCCAAATCCGAGGAAAGACAAGGAACACAAGAGGATCCCTGTGGCCCCATCAGTAGATGCTTATTTCAGGATAGTCCCATCTAACTGATTCTAACCTGTAACCTAGAGCCGTTTTGGCGAGAAACGGCAACGAGTTGCAAAGTACACAAATCAATCAATATTCGGGTAGGCCTACTTGTCTTCTACACACACCTCACCGGGATAGGGCGGGATATGGTCCGTTTGCTTACAATCGATGGTTTTATCGCGTTAAACCGGAAAATGTAATGTTACAATCCTAGACGGAAACAGACATGGCCAGCTACTTCTTCGTTATTTCCAGTCTCCCTCCGTTTCAGATGTATACATTTTCGGGTGTAGCGCGGGACGTTACAGGTTAGAACCATTTTCTATGGAGTTAGATGGGACTCCATCCTGAGATAAGCATCTCAATGGCTACAACGAAGGGTGGTTGTTCAATAGGTGCCGAATGGCTGATATAATGGTTGGATAAAACAAGCAGAAATGAAGATATTAATTAAATAAGATTAAGTCATTAGAACGATTAGTAGCCTAATAAGTAAAACTAAAAAAGTACAAAATCGTGATGGGCGGTGGGCCCTGGGCTAGTCTATCTCGCCTAGTTGTTTGTCAGGGACAAGATTGGGAAGATGTAGAAAACCTTACAGATTAAAAAAAAACACATGACAGATGTGCTGCACCCCTGTCCCTGGTTAGGCTTTTCTACATAACACAAATATAAACTGTCAATAGGCCTACAAATGATCAAATATAAAAATAGCTATACAATAACATGGAGTTAATAGATGCATATACAAATACATGGTTGTAAAATAACATGTCACACTAAAGGAAGAGTCTTATGTCAGGCAGTTGCTAACCTTCACAAACCACCACTTATGCATTTAACAGCAAAATGCATTTAAATGGTCAGTTTATATTTCTTCAGTTTACAAAAATAGCATCTTGCCATTCATTTTCAATCCCAAAAGAAAGATTTACAGAAGTGCATAAGTGTGGTAAATGGTAATGAATGGTGAAGTGTGCCAAAATTCTTCAAGTGGAACTTGCATGATCCAGTGGATGAGGATGACTGGTCTGAGAACTATTGCACACAAACTCCTGACACCATTTGTAGCAGCCCAGGTCTCAAACGGATGGTTCACACAATGCTTAATGGGTTCCATTTCCCCAAGAGCTAAATGAGAAAACTAAAAAGCTTTCATTTAAACACTAGGGGGCAACAAAATCAGTCATCACCAATAGCTTAGTTACTATTTTCCAAACTAATATTTAGCCAAATGTACCCAGAATATACCATTGATATGATATATATCATTGCTATCTAATTATTTGACAACATGTCACTTTAAATGTGCTAACAATTAGTTAATAACTCTTTCCTTTTTTGATATTAATACAAGCAATCATACATCCCCTTTTTAACAAACATATGTAGCGGTGTAAACTCATCTGCGTTGTGTAGTGTGTCATAGATGCTGTTTATTTGCTGTGGCGTTGTGGAAATGAGTCTACATGGTGCTAATAAAAGAAGGCATCGCGAGGGGAATCATTATCAGCACCTCTCTACCCCACTGACTATTCCACATGAAACAAGAAAACAAGACAGTGCTGTGACAGGTCACCTCATAAAATGCATACCAGATACAAGGAACTATAGGATACATAAATTCCATTCAAGAAAAAACTACAGTGCAATACTAGAGACAGTGCACACAAAAGTGCACTTTCCCATCACATAAAATATCCCATCTAGGATTAGAAGTGAAAGAGCTGCAAATCAACTCAAAAACACAACTGGAGAAGTGGCGAGGTCACCCCACATCCAATACGGTTTCACCCCACAATCATAAAAGAACATACAGAACATTTAAACTACAAATACAAGGAAATGAAAATGATTAACATGCACACATAAGTGATTATAATTGATCCCCCATCTTGTTAAAATATGAACATTGTCCAGTCCCACATAAACATCCTTAGGATAGCATACTGTATGTGGTGACCAGACAACGCCACTGTCTGTTATTGAGTAGAAGGAACTCTTAACTAGAAATTACTGCTGTAATATAATTACCCCCACGTGTTCAGAAATCACCAAAGGAGGGATGATATATGGATGAATACATTATTTAGTGGCCACTCAGCACCGGCTGCCCTGAGAAGAAAAGGGGAAAGCACGACAAACCATTAACAGATGTGTAGAAAATAAACTGCTAAATACAAGTCACTGTAAACCAAGAGACTGTTGTATCATTAAAAGCACCTCACGTGACAGAAAAACTTTGCTCCACAAACAAGCACCCAAACACCGACACTGTGGCGATGCGAGGGCAACAGTGCTCCGTTTGCCCACCCAGCCAGGACACGCCAGGCCAATCAGTAGCCACTAAAGAGAACGTCTAGAGGGCTAACTGATGGCAACGCCTCCGCAGAGGGCACTGCAGCAAGACAATTTAGAAGTCTAAAATCTACAGGCGACAAGGCATGTTTTCAGTTTAAGACAAAACAAGTTTATAAGCTGTAGGAAACAGTGGCCTGCTTGTCAGGCTATGTAAGTCACTGTAAACAAGACAAACCAGCATTAGCCATGGTATTACATTAATAGATATTTTCTCAATCCTGTGACATTACAGTCAACACATACTTATTAAGAACAGGATTGCATCCACACTGGCTCATCTGTCCCTCCTAGTGGACCCCAGGAACATGGATGAAGGCCCGGCTAGTTCCAAGCACCATTGCTTTCCTTGTCATGCTCTATAAAAGAACATTGAACATTTGCTTCGGAACAAACATTAACTGGCCATGGTGTAAGTTAACAGCAATGTTACCTGAGCAAGTAGAGCAAGCCACCTACAGCAACCTGCTCTCGTTACCTCTCACCTAATTAGTCTAAAGCTTGGGCTTTAGACTAATTACACATGTGGCTGCAGATAGGAGGTTACCATGGTGATTAATCAGTCACATGGGAAACACCTTAGTCAGGATAGTACATGTAGGCATATTCAACATTTACACCTCCACTATCCAATTTGAATAAATAAATGTATTGATTGATTATGATCACACCTGTTACCCAGGGACGGACTGGGACCAAAAAATGGCCCGGGACTTTTTGACCCAGACCGGCCCACAACAGGCCGCTGACCATTGTATTAATTTACTAATACTATTCATTAACTATTAGTAATGAATCAACAGAATTTGTTATGAGTGTTCAAGTAACCCACACTTATTTTATTAAATGATTGCATGGGGCTCTTAATTACCTACTTACGCCACTGTCAACTTGCCATATCTTATGACGATGAAAGGGGACTGTGGGCCGATCGGAAAACTACGAGGGCTTAAACTCAGTGCTATAGCTTGCTGTCGCTACTACGGTGTGGCCGCGGGCCGAGCTCAGTGCGCTGTGCTCTGCAGGTGAAATACCACTAGCGTTAACGTCAGGGTGCTTAAATAAGTTAGTTAAATAGATAAAATATGATAAAATATACAATGAAACCTTAACAGGGCGACAGGTTAACAATGTCAGAAACGGAGATCTTACTATGCTAGTTCGCTACAAGCAAAACTAATTTCACGGCTTGAGAATAATCGCCCTCATAATATTACGTTTTTATAATTCATCCATTCTCCTTTCTTGCGGACGTGACAAAAGAAATCATACAATGTATAATGTATATACAACGTATATAATTCACAGTCAACCACGGAAGCCCCTGCAAACATCCATGGTGTGTAGAACCCTGTAATACATCCATGGCATGAACCGCGTACGGTTCTACAAATAATGCATACGTAACCGTGCATAGAGGCAAGCAAGTAACCAACCAATCACAGAGAACCTGTGCACCGCCCATTTCTTTACTACTGTCAACTTCCAGAAACGTCGCCGTGTCGCAAGGTCGAGGACTCGGTCTGATTGAACTATCGCAACGCCTGACACTGTTGGCTAACATGTGACAGCTTGAAGTAATCACCGAACAAAGTAGGTACATGCGTGGATTGAAGCAGTACAATACTTTTTTATCATATAGAGAACGAAAAAAACCGAATGAATCAAACCTATTCCACTAGCATAATTCCGTTAGCATCACTTTCCGCTAGCCCAGGGCTGACATCAGTAGCAATTTCTTCATTCAATAATTCCATAGCTGATAGATGGTGTTTCGTTAATGAATCGGTTCATTTTCGGACTCAGGTTTTAACAGCAGAATCAACGTAAGCGGTTTCTCGTGGAGCCTGTATATATCGTTCAGGGACAAATCATGAGATCGCTGCTAGACTATGTAGTGGATAAGTTGGTACGTTATCTAGTGATATTGTGCCTAAAATCATATAAAAACAGTGAACCTAAAACGAATATTGATCTCATGTGTGCATATAGGAATAATAGCTTGTCTGTACTGGCAAGCAACAATAGCAATGCCATAATACGTGAAAAGCTTTTAAGTGCCAGTGAACTCAAAATAATGTTTTTTTATTTTGTAAAGGGCCCTTATTTTACCGCCAGGTGTGATTGTGATTATCCATTACAAGCCGGTTCAAAATTGTCGCGTGACTACCCTCTAGTGACATCACAAGTGGGTGTGTCCACCCAGATGTATGATGACTAGATGAGTCTACCTAAATAATAAAAAAAATAGATTTCAATCTGAATTTCCATGAAATGTTCCTGGCAGGGTTAGCCTAATTTAAATTGAATTTTACACATCAGGAAATATCAAATTTGTTTAAAAAATGTCATAGGTACGACCAGGGTGCGAATTATACTGTCACATTCAGGGGGTCTCCAATTTTTCACTTTTTCCCTTAAATGTGACGCACCATAGCCAGGGAACACAAGAAGATTTCAGACAATATACCACTATGCAAGGGTGTAGGAAGAATGATCAAGGTGAGGGGACAGACCCAGGTCTGGGTCCCCCAGAAAAAAATTCACAATGCAACATCATTTCCTGCATTTACATTCCCTTTCAGGTACGTCTTAGCTATTCCAGCATGCCATGTAAGACAAGAGAATGACGTATGTATGAAGTAAAATATGCAATATACTATGCAAACTGCATAGTATATAGGGCTGTTGCGGTTAAGAATTTCCCTCCACGTTAATGTAAGGTGGCTCAAGGCAGCAGTATGCGATATTACCACAATTTTAAATAATTTTTAGCCCCAGCTTTTATATTACTGAATTAAACCAGACAGACCCGGAAGTTCTGTTCTAGGGCTGTCGCGATGAGTCGAGGTAAGCGATTACAGCAACGTAGAAAATGAGTGAATTTCAATATTTTTAATCTACTAATATTGTTTCCCCTGAATGTATCTGTTTAATTTCTAAAACGATTACATCCACTGGATAATGGGGCTGGGTTTTAAAAAATCGATTTTCCGATTCAAATCGATCTTCATTTGAATGATCATAAATGATGATTCATGATTCATGATTCATAAAATCCAGAGATTGATCTTTTAATATATGCCTTTTCCCGTGGATTTATTTGTTTGGCGCATTAACCATAAGGAAATGTCTGATGAGATGAATGTCATTCCCTCCCTTATTATCATGCGTAACCTTATGCATCTGGTGCGCGTGGCCACAGATGACTGCTGTACACTACATTATACACATCATTTCTCACCAGTCATAAGCCATTTAATAACCGGTGTGTGGATGCACACGTGTATGTTGGCGATTTTCATAAACAATCCAGACACACAGTAAAATCAGTTTTACCATTTATATTCTATATACACACAATACAATAATTACCATGGAACTGTTACTCATTATTTGTTATCCAAATCTTAGTTACCACAGCTGCTGCTTCCAGGTAGAGAACAGCGTAGCTGTCCTTTTTTCTGCCTGCGCTTATGGATACGTGCAGAGCGTATCACAGGCGAAACTATTACATTTGAATTAATGTTGCTCGGTGTTGGGTGTGTATTATCCATACAGTCTATGGTATTATCCGTTATCGCTCCGTTACTTAGTGCGCGAGTGAGCGTATGTTGGCCTGACTCATTCCAATAAACAGTAATCCCAATGATTCCTTCTCCTTTGTTAAAGTGATGTTTAATTTATTCCACGTTCCTTTAAAGCCTTCCTTTACGTCTAAACTTATTGACACAGTCAGAAAACCATGTGGCTCCACTCTTAAAACATTAATATAGCGAACAAAAACACAAAAACAATTTATATTATAACGTTAATTTGGCTCCTACAGTTTGTATTATGTGTGTATATATTTTTCAGAAACTTTATAATAAACTAATATTAGTTATATTGCATACAATTCAGTCATGTATGTATCCATTTTCTGTGCTCATATTTTCCAAAGTTTGGAAATGGGCTAGCCTAATTGTGTTGCCAGTGACTGCTGTAGTGTGTGTTACATTTGGGGTCTGCTTTGGGGTCAATTCTTAATGTAAACATTCATATTTTTAATAATGCACCAGGTTAGAGGGTTTCTTGTACAATTTACAGCATTAGTTCTCTGAGAATCTCTTTCATATCCAAGCAAAATTGGTATTGTAACTGAAATATCCCTAACCAAATCGATATTGAATCGAATCATAAAACATCGAATCGAATCACCTTGTGAATCGGAATCAAATCAATGCTTCCGGTTCCACTCATTGGTCCGGCAGAGCTTCAGTGTAAAAGTTTCTAAAGACACGGCTTTGAAAGTATGAGAGTACTTCAAATGCACCGATCGATTGGCCACCGAACATTATTGGCTGATATACGCCCCCTAAACACATGATTGGTGAGCGGCCGATCAACTTAAAAATTAGTTCAGAGTACAGGAGCTGACTCAAAAACGATTGTGCACAAGACGAATTGTGGCGTGCCGTCATTATGTTCAGTCACTGAGACAATTAATGCTTGTCCTGCATTTAATGTTATTCCTCTTTAAATTGCCCTGACTCTCAATAAAGGCAGCATGTTCCATAAGTGCTGGCTGCCGGCTAAATAGCCGACTACTTTCTCCTCTTTGGCCGGCTATGCCCTACATATTAATAGACAGAATTTCTGGAGTTGGGTGAACCCTTCTATTTAGCCTCCTATCATAACAAAGCATTTGATTTGTGGTCTATTTAGACCGTTATCATAACATGGCAATTGATTGGACAATGTGACATACATGATGTCTTTTATTTGAAGTTAAAACTGCATGAGATTACTCTTTTATAGTTAAATAATCGCTTTCCATTTTGCTACAAGTTTATGAATTGCCCTTAGCAAGACCCAAAACATTTTTGTGACATGAGACCACATGAGACCCTGTGAATTTATTATTTTAGAATTTCAGTGTACTGGCTAGTACAGTGGCGGGAAATCTTGTTGTCGCACAGGAAGTGACGTGTTTCACGTTGCTGCATGAATATTCGTTTGAGGAGGGTAGGCTTTTTACAAGAAGAGCTGTCAATGAAATAGCCTAGCTCAGTTCCAGTTAGCCTACTGTGATGGAACAGCAGGCAACAGGCAATGTCATGTTATCGCATCTTTATAATAGAGTTTGCAATGTCTGTATACTTGTATGCACTTGATGCACTAATTTACCTACATGCACATAAAAGAAAGAAGACAGCGTTAGTTACCTGATTTGAAGCCATCCTTCCAGACTATAGAAGTACAGTACATACATACGCGTGTTTGTGTTTGTATACGTCATTACAGAGACTGAGTGGAGAATTGTGGGAAGTGTGGTTCTTAAAACGCAGTGCAGTTTTTTATCACGACCAAAGTGCCTAGTTAGCTTTAATTTTAGCTTAGTCTCGCATAATTTTCTTTTAACATAGACAGTGTAAAATAATATTGAAGACACAACTAGTAGGGGTAAAAGTAATACTATCGTGGTAGGACAGAAGTCCATTGCATTTGTGAATAAAATCTAGTCCTGCACGGCAGGACTAGTGTTATGCACGAGCACGTGAAGAGAAAAGACACAGGACACTATTCTGGATGACGGACCACCAGAAAAGGAAAAAAACACCAACTGTTGTCTCGTCATGTCTATTAAATTACCGTCCCGTTATTATTAGTCAGTGTAGAGCTTTTTTATATAGTTTGCCCTTGTTTAAACATTGAAATAGCTGCTAAATATGTTCATTATTAAAAATAGGCTAGGTCGAGTACGGCAAGTTTAAAATCCACACAAAATCAACTGCGGCTCAAAACATTCTGGCTTCTTGGACTACTGCAAATCTATTGGTTGGCGCATTACGTCATACAGTGTGCCAGGTCAAAGTTTAAATAATTTCAACTTCGACGCGAGTCCCCTTCGCTGAGAGGCCAGGTGCATGGCCCCTCCTCTGCCATAGGAAAACAATGGAGTGGGTCGCGTGGTGTCCGACTGCGTCTCAAGTGAACACGCCACGTCACTCTACCAAAACAAACTACACTGGATTCATACCTGTGGCCTCTACAATGCTACATGCAGGCATACCGTGTTGTCATGTAAAAAATAAAAAATATATTCTTATTGAAAATGATACTTAAATCGCAACGTATCGGGTGCTTCTACACAGAAGAATATTAATAGGCCTATATTAAGTAGGCCTATGCCAAATATATTAAATGTCTCTCAAACGAATATGTCTCTCAAATTGTACAATATATAGGCCTAACACTAATAACTCTGCATTCTTTGGTATATATATAGCATACATAGCTGGAGTACATGGCAATTTGGTGGCTGGCAGTCCATATGTGAATGTAAGGGGAAATAATCATTTTTCGATTAGTTATTTCATTATGTTAATATTTTACGCTGTTTGTTGCTTTTGTAGATCCAGGCACTTTAGTGTCACACTCGAGGATGTATATCATTGCACGACTTGTGCAACAATATCATTTATTATCAATAGTGACTTGGAGAAATATATTGTACTGGACAGCAACAGCCATGAACTTGTTTTATGTGTGTAAAAAATACCTGTGTGTTTGAACTTTGCCATTTGAGTCAGGTCCGTCATAAGATTCTTGTCTCATTTGTAGTGTAGTGAAGTGTCTGGAAGTGAAATATGCACAACAGCTTGCAGCAGAATATTTACTACAGCCACACTATTCCACTGGGAGTACATGTCAACTTTTGAAGAAAGCACCTTTCAAATACAGCATAGTAATAAGTAACTACACATGAGTTGGCTACATTACATTGATTAGGTTTAGTTTGCGAGTTAGACTGCTGTGGCTACGCAGTTTATATATCTTCAGCCAGCCAGACACTCTTGAATTTCAAATAAATATAATTTACCCTGTTATATTCATTAGATTGTTCTTATTCCTTCCTAGACTTGACTTGACTTGGCATGACTTGAAAACAATTAGCTAGTACTTTGGATTATAGAAAGCAACAAATGCAGTCATATCAGTGAGTGGTGAACGTTTTTTTGAGATATCTTCCACTCGATATTCGATGAATGGTGAAATAATAGGCAGGAGGCAGAGTGCTACGTTCAGACGGAGTCTACGTGTGCTCTGTTTACAGAGTAAGCCAAGTCGTTTCGATCAACAGGGTCGCGATAATAGCAGCACATGTAGGCTACTGTAAGCCCCACAGCTAAGCAAGTGGGCGTTTGTGCTGTGAAATGGTGAAATGAGTATGGCTAATAATGAAAAGTCCCATCGTTGTGGGCATATAGTGTTTACTATAGGCTCCATTGTCATGTCAGAAGATGCAACAATATTTTCTATCAGTGCGCTGCACATAGTGTTGTTTATTATGTCATTCTTGTTCCACTTTCAGCACAGCAGCACCAGGTGTTGTCTGTGCGCCAGGCTCTGTGGTTGTGATGCGTTCCGTGCAAACGTTTCGTGACTTTTTTCTCCCCCCGACCCGCCGGATCAGCATTTCATTTGAAAAAGTAATTAGTTACATTACTAGTTACCACAAAAATAAGTGAAATTCTAACACACAATTCCAACACTGGTTATATCCATTGGGAACATTTGGAAACGTGAGACGTATCCATTTAGTTGTCATTGTCATTATTGTAAAGCTTGTCGAATGCGGGGGAAGCCACTAAACGTTGATGATTGGAATCTATATAAACTAGGACCATTTGAATAATATATTATCTCATAGAATTAAATGTGTGTTGGTGGATGTTTTGGACCACTGTGTTTTGTTGTGGCACTGTTCCCCAAATTTGTCTACTCTTTTTTCATCCGCATGCGCAGAGATATTTACGCATGAGTACATTGCATTGCTTGTTGTATATATCGGAAGCCCTTCTTATTCACTGTTCACTTCACAGGCGTTCAATTATTTTATTTTGCACTTTGAATGGCGACTGCTTTGGAAGGGCACGAGCTCGGACATAAACATGGATGTAAACAAAGCAAAACAAAACCTTGATGAAATGGCTTGGAACGCTACTTTCTCCTGCGACTTGAGGTAGAACCAAAATTAATCATATGTGACATTGTGTAGAAACTGTTGAAACACAGTTGATTCAAGCCACAACTTTTATGTAAACAAATCGCGGGAGAAATCCGCCACTGCGTCTTTAGAATAGTTGTAAACTTGTAAACGTCTAAGTTTGTAGAATGGGAGGTAAAAAATAGGTCATGCTTTAAAGTGAGCAAACTGAGCCTATAATGTTACATGTGTCTGGGGCATTTGACAACTATAACAGTTAGAACTTTAAATGCACCAATCTTGGTACCCCGCGAGGACACCCCCAACCCAGCTCTGCCTATTCCCACGTTGGACCATGACAGTGATAATTAAAGACAGGGTTACACAAGGAAATCCCTGCATTGTTAGGAGATAACATAGGATATAATAATAATGGCAACAACAACATTAACCTTTATAATTATATAATTAAAAAGAATGAATAACGCATCACACAGTTGAGAACTGTGTTGCCACACTCTGCACGTATGGCGATGTGTGTCCGACACAACACACTCACACTGTATTTAGTTTTATATTATAGCCTATCGTAAAATTGTATTGATTCGTTGAAGAGACATTTCATATATTTGGTTTGTTTCAGACAGATGGAACACACAATTATATCCGCAATGAAGAATTCTGTGTCCTTCACTGTCCTATTTTGAGCTATTTTGTCAAACTAAAATCACCGCGGTGCGCTTCTATCTAAACCTTCATTAACCTTTTTAATTATAGTTATAGGAACAACAAATAAAGTTGTTAAACTACATACTCTGCATGTATGGCGATGCATCTCAGACACAAAAACACACTGTTATTGTATTTAGTGTTAGGCCTATATATTGTATAATTTGAGAGACATTTAATAGGCCTATTTAGTAGGCTATACTTAATATATTATATATAATATATACAGACAGAACACAGTTATATTTGACATTGGTGCTATAATGACTGATTTCCTTTGCTTCCAGCGAAGCGCTTCTATCTGGTGATGGTGGGTTTGGATGGCGGTTCTGCGGTTGGTTCGGGTGTCCCCTCGCGTCCGTTTTCCTGCAGGTCGTTTTCGCAGCCTGGGATGTATCCAGTTTCATTCTCCAACATTCCAGCTTCATAAAGGGACGACCCTTGGGTGTCTAGACATTGTGCTAAAGGAGACAGCTAGAGGAAGTAGAGGAGTGAATGCACATCCGCATTGCACATCTTAGTCCAGTTCAGGCTGGATTAACAGTTCATGGTCATTTTCTCGTACATATAACTGTGTATTTAACAGGAGTTAGTTGAAGAAGTGATGGACACACTAAATCCAACCATATCAACAGTTATAGTTATTGTGTTGTCCATGTGGCTGTGACTCTGAATCTGACGTTTTGGTCCATGCATCGAATTAATTCACTGACCCTTAACCTGTATAAGGTGTTTACATTTCAAGTAAATTGTGTGTTTAATAAACTGATAATACTACACAATTGTACATTTGTGATTTTTTTGTTACTTCTTTCATTTACAAGTGAAAGGTAAATGTACTTGTCCGAAGGACAAGTATCTGTAAATGCTTAATGTCAAGCCCTGAATTATAATAATAACTTTATTTGTAATCTCTATTTTAGGTGTTGGCAGGTTCACGTGCAGCTGCCATAATGTCGAGGCTGGACTCAAATTGTCACAAGTAAGTTGGAAACAAAAGCTGCTAATAAAATAATAAGCCTTTATTAGCAGGTTAAGCTACTTGAAACAAGTGGTTGTAATGATGCAAAGAAAAACAGCAATTTGATTAGTCACTTTAATTGGACTGCAGATGTTTTCACATAATCATATTTGAAAACTGATTTGCTTAAAGGAATAGTTCACTCTAAAATTACATTTGTCTATTATTGGTTAAAACATGGTAAGTGTGTGTCAAAAACAAACTTAGGATGGACAGCCTCTGAGTACTCCCCCAGCTAAAACAGCCGAGTGTAGCACAGCCGCTAGCGATATCAAAGATGGCTATCTATTCTGATTCTGATGACTGCTAGAAATATTAACAGCAGCTGGTGCAGGTGACATCATCTCATCAGTTTGAGCTGGTTTAGCTTCATACAGCCCAACAGATTTAACTGTAGGAAGGAGGTTTAGCTTCATACAGCCCAACAGATTTAACTGTAGGAAGGAGGTTGAGCTTCATACAGCCCAACAGATTTTACGTTGCAAGGAGGCTTGGTGGTTCATGATATAGCCAACTCCGAGCTACGTCTAAGCTACGAGCTACACCCCTGTGTACCTGTGAATGTGATTGTTTTTCCCAACTAAACTACATTGGATACAATCTGGTTTCACTGTTGCATACAACCTGTATTTGTATGTAATGCATTTAATCTATAATGCCAATTGTACTTTAATATATACATATTAAAGGTGTGTTGCATTGGAATAAAAATGACAGCATTTATTATCAACACGTAAAGACATTATTTATATTGGCAGTCAAAGGGATGTCAAGGAAGATAGCGAGCCATATGCTAGCAGGTGTTAGCATGATCTCGCGATTCAGTGATTTTTGTATTAATACATATAATACACTGAACCAGGGGTTCAGCCACCCTTCGATATTTGATTCTGCATATTATTCGTTTTATTTGTTTGCATGTAACAGTTAAACCAGCCGTTCCTCCATTGTAGCGGATCAAATCAATAGAAATCGTAGCCATCTAGAAGCCTGAGAATGAGGACTTACACATTTTTTGTGTAATCTTAAATAATGATGGCTAAATGTTAAGAGAATATTTAGAACTGTTCAAGAGTAAGTACAGCATATTTTAGAATATTATATTAGGTGAATTATTCCTTTAATTCATATAATTTGTTAAGACAAGCTAGAATCAGTGTCTAAAATCCAACAGTGCTGTTAATGCAGAGATCATAATTTCCATAATAATGCTGTTGCTATACTTCAGTGTGATCAGTATAATTATATATAATATATTGAAATATGTGTATATTATATATATATATATAATGGCTACAATGTTTACAATATTAAAACATTTTATTAAGAATATGATCTTAAATTGTAGAGAAGAAACTGGTAAGACGCACAGGAGTTTCCTAACCCAGCAAAATGAAAATGTATCTTATAGGTCTGAAGATTCTGCCACATCTGCAATATGTGCCCTTTGGCCAATCAATCTGAAGCTAACACACTTGGACTGGAACATAGAAGCATCCCTTATACACTTCCAGGGCCATTACCTGACCACATCTGACCTGGACTATAGCATCCTGCAGGTAGAAATACAGAACACACCAAAGACAAAGACTTCAGTGGAAGTGGGAGAGCTTTGCCTGGTCAAGGATTTAATATCAGGGCGATGGTATAGAGGGCAGGTTCAAAATGAAAATGCAGATACGTTTGGTGTGTTCCTTATCGACCACGGCAACGTCTTGAGCGTGGACATTTCTCAAATGTCTTCCTGTTCAAATGATCTATTTGATCTTCCTCCAAAGATCGTCTCTGGCTTTTTTTCCAATGTGCTGCCACTACAGGACTGCTGGGATTCTTTCACAGGAAAGTACCTCTTGTCTCTAATTGGAAAAAATGTCACAGGCTACATTCATGCCCTCCTTCCCCATAAAGTGCTAATTTTGGAGGCCACTGACATTAACAAAGAGCTTGTTAGACTGGGTTTTGGTAAGCATGTGGATACAGACACGTTCCTCTTCTTAGTTCAGATGCTTACAGAGGTGCCGCTTGAACAGAATATGGAACGTGTCCCTGACCACCTCATCCAAAATCCAAGGGGACAAAATGACTGCAAATCCTCAAGTATAAAAGGACTCAAGGAAATTCTGTCATTCTGTGGGCCAAAAATGAGTGCTGGAACATGCATTCAATTGAAAGTAACTGCCGCAGTGAACCCTGGCCTTTTCAACTGTCAGATGAGCAATGCTGCATCAGATGTACAGGCAATATCAGAGAGGTTGACTGCAGCGTGCCATTCCATGATAAATAATCCAAATCAGACACCACAAGACAACCTGGGCCTGTTTTGCTCAGTGAAAGGCAAAGATGGCAAATGGTACAGAGGCTTTGTGCAGTGCCTGCCTGTAAACTCCCATGTGCAAGTACTTTTTGTCGACTATGGATTCTGTGAATCAGTCAGAGTGGATAACATCCTCAGGCTGCCACCTGATTTCTTATCAATGCCCATTATGGCTTTTACATGCGCGCTCTCTTCTGTAACTGAACACAACAAGGATTGGAAACATAAGCAGCTATGCCTTCTCAAGAAAGGGATACTCAGTGGAGTACTCAATGCTAAGATCATCAGTTGGGATGTAAAACTGAATATCTACTCAATCGAAATACTCTGTATTGAAGACAGCATTGTGAAAGAACCAGAGCTGACCCAAGAGCTTTCCAGATTGAAACATGAGGTGGTTTATAAATGTGCACAGGTGCTACCACAGGGTGGCGATTTGTGCTGTGAAACTGTCATGGCTCATCTTTTGCGCTCATCAGTTAAAGCTGAAGGTCTTACAACAGAGTCTAAATGTGTGGGCTATGTAGTTCATGTCATCAATCCAAACGACTTCTCGCTGAGAACGGAGAAACACAACAGCGACTTTGAAGACATGATGAAGCAAATGTCAGAGCACTTCAGTCAAGTAAAACTGAACGAACAAGTGCTGGAGAATCCTCAATTGGGATCAATGTGCTGTGCTATGTATGAGCATGACATGCAGTTTTACAGAGCGGTAGTCAAACACAAGCTTGACTTTGGAGCTGTGGTACTTTTCATCGATTTTGGGAACACAGAGAAAGTCCCATACATGCTAATTAAGAAAGTACCAGAGAAGTTTGTGAGCCAAGCAGCATTTGCCCTCAGTTGCACTCTGGGTAATATCATGCCTCTAACTGATGTTTGGACATCAGCTAGCAGTCAGTTTTTCAGACAAGCTGTATCAAACAGATCCCTGATGGTCCATGTTATCCACCAAAGAAAAGACAAAGTTGTCGTTGACCTCTTCGCAATGGAAAGCAAAACTAATCAGAGCATTACAGAGCTCCTGATCTCTTGTAAGCAAGCAGAACCCTGGAAGTACACACAGTCAGAGTCTGTGAAGCAGGATACATCTGTTAGAACTAAAACTACAAAAAGGAGGCAGGAATTAAGTACTAGGACACAGCATCAGAATGTCATTCCAAGGGATGAGAAGGTTGTGGAAATGCCGGTGTGTACACTCACTAAAGAAATAAGTCCAGAAGTTCAAGATCCTGTTGTGATCAAATCTCTTCAGTTGAAGCTTGGTTGTAAGATGCCTGTCCGATGCACTTACATTAAATGTCCATCAGACTTCTGGTGCCAAGTGTCAGACAACCTTTCAGCTTTAGAGGAACTGATGGCCAAAATCCAGCAGTATTACTCAACACATACTGTACCTGTTCATGTAGGTGCCATATTTTGCATTGCCAAGTCACCTGAAGATGCCAAATGGTACAGGGCTTGCATCACTGAAAGGAAAAGTTCAAGCCACATCAGTGTACTTTTAGTTGATAAGGGCACAACTCTACAAGTTGAGGAGCACAAACTTCAGCAAATACTACCAGAGTACTCTGAACTTGAAGCCCAAGCTTTCAGATGCAGCCTCTACAACCTGATAGAACCTATCGATCCAAAAAGCTGTGGAGAATGGAGCACTGAAGAGTGCACCTTATTCAGAGATTTTGTGCAGGATCACTCTGTCAGTTTAACATGTAGCCTGACCTCCCTGCTGTGGGTGACAGGCAAAGGGTTGTGCACTGTTGTGGACCTTCATAGTTCTCAGTTACAGCACAGTATCACAGAATTACTCATTGGGCAGGGCTTGGCGAGTCCTGTGAAAATCCAATCAAAGTGCCCCTCCTCTGCATACCCTGTCTCTTTTTCCTACTCATCGTTCAACTTGAGCTGTGGTAATAAGGAGCTAGTCTATGTCACACATGTAAGCAGCGCTTGGGATATCTACTGCCAGCTTGACAGGAACAGTGAAATCATTGAAGAACTTGAAACCAAAATCTCAGAGGAGAAGGAGAAAATACTGTGGGCAGATGACACAGCCCCAGTAGAGAGTATGTGCCTGGCAAAATACTTTGATGGCAGATGGTACCGGGGCCTGGCAAAACCTGTCCAGTCCTCTTTGTATCTTGCTGTGTTCTTTGTGGATTATGGAAACACATGCATTGTAGAGAAGACCAACGTCTTGTCTATTCCTAACCATTCATCAGAACTGCTGTACACTCCCATGCAGGCAGTGAGATGTAGCCTTGCTCGTGTTCCGAAAAAGGAGCCCTTAACCTGGGTTACGCAGTGGCTTAAGGAAACCCTTCTCTATGAGCTAGTGAGAGCTGATGTAGTTGGAAAGCTTGAGAATGGTTCAGTGACTGTTGAGCTGTTCAATGGAGATGTCCACATTAATAACAATGTCAATGAGCATATTGACAATCTCACACAAACCAAAGGTCATCTCACACCAGTCTCAAACAAACCAAAGGTCACCCCAAAGGAAGTTATTCAAAGTAAGACCTTTAACACCCAAAAGCAAGACAAAAGACTGTCACCAACATTACACACAACCAAAGAACACCAGATACCATGCATTGCTGAAATTCTTACACTCTCCAGTTTGCCCAACACAAGACTTAAACCAGGTCTAAAGGCTTTATGTTATGCCTCACACATTAACACTGTCGGCGACTTTTTCCTTCAACTGCAAGAGGAAGAAACACATATTCTGAATATGGGGGAGGTCCTCAACTGCAGTGTGAGCAGAGCTTCTCTGATAAAGAGCACACCAAGGGAGTTGGACATAAATAACAGTGTTCTGGCAGAATATGACGATGATGGGGCTTTGTACAGAGCTGTCATAAAGGGTTCTGAGGGAAATGGTTTCAAAGTTGAGTTTCTGGACTATGGAAACCTTTCAGTCGTAAGAAAGGACAAGATTTACTCCATGACAGACAAACTGATGTGTCAGCCTAGATTCAGCATCCCATGCTCCTTAGTCAACACAAGCACTGATGACGAGGACAGCACTTTCAGGGATGCTATCACAGATAAACCTCTCATGGTTGAGTTTGTAGGTTGGATTGGCACTCAGTGGAAAGTCAGGATTGAAATTCTTGAAGAAAAAGCATGTTTTTCAGTTCCAGTACCTGATGGTGCTGCTGAACCCAGCAGTGTACCTAAAAAACAAGAAGGACGGGAGCTCAATCTGAGTTCATACAAAACGAAACCGACGCTTATAAAGCCAAGCTGTCTCATAAAGGAAGGAAACAAATCTGAAGTGACAGTCTCTACCAAAGACAAAATACTTGTGCCTGAGTCCTCTGATAGGCCACCCAAATCTAAGTTAATGATGTGTTTGCAAGAGCCAGGTAGAATGCCTGGCAATACAAATGCCTCTCTGAAGTCTTGCAGAAGCTCTGAATCCTCAGATGTGAGGAGGGATGTTGTGGATGCATTCCGGCCACCAACTCAAGAGCTAGATATGAAGCAAGGAACACTTCTATCAGTCCTTCAGAATGGACATTTTTATGTGAGACTGGACAGTACTGGAGATCTGTTGTTGACAATTGAAAGTCTCATAGCAAAAAATCTCAATGAGTGTGGCACATTGCCAAATGAGCAAGTCAAAGAGAGGCTCAAGTGTCTGGTGAAAGGACCCAAGGACAGATGGAGCAGAGCCATTGTTGTGCGTGTTGACCAACCCAAGTTCCTTCTAGATCATGGACTAACAACAGAAACTACTTGTGGTTTAAGACAGTTTCACAGTGACCTTGCACATATTTCTGGCCTTGCAGTATTATGCAAATTGAATAACCCCAGCTTGGTCATGACACAATTTGCTCTGGAATCCCTCAGACGGCTTGTAGGCAAAGATTTGAAGCTGCTCTTTATGACCCACTCAGATTCCAACAACCTCTGGCTGGTACAAATAGCCATGAAGTCGTTCATTCAGCAAGCAGAAATTACAAATTCATGGCAACTTCCTGAAGACATCAACCCTATTCCCAGAGAGACTGAAATGATTGAAATAACAACAAACTATAAAGATGAACAAACCAGACCAAGAACTAGCCTCCCACAGCAACTCTCCTTTGCCCCCATCAATATGGGCCAGGTGTATTGTGGCTTTGCCGCGGCAGTGACTGCCCCCTTCGACTTCTACATAGTCCTGGAGGACTCCCTTCTCATTATGAACAAAGTCTCCGCCATGCTGGAAGAGCTACCCAGTGAGATGACGCCTCTTCCTGAAGCTCACCTTGTCCCTGGCTCATGCTGCCTGGTGTATTCAGATACAAAGGGCAAATGGTGCAGGGCAGAGGTTGTACATGCTAAGAAAACTGTGGTAATTAACCTTGTAGATTACGGCCACTGCATATACCTGGCATACAGCAGCTACCAAAAAGTAAAGATTCTTCCGGAAGCACTTAAGAGACTGCCAAAGGTGACCTACCCATGCTCGTTGAGGGGAGTGAACCCAGTCTCGGATACATGGCAGTGGACAGATGAAGCAGCAGTGTTCTTCCAGGAGCGTGTGTGCCACAAGGACCTCCAGATATTCTTCTGGGAGATTGATTTAGATGACAGACAATGGGAGGTGGACGTCCTGGTCAACGGTATTTATCTGTCCAAGGAACTGGTGGATGCTGGACATGCCAGCTACGTAGACATTCTGCTTGGATTGAGGTATGTCGACACTGAAATGCCAAATCTTAATTAGAAATTAGTGGGTTTTTTTTACACATTATTTAACATATAGTGTAGTGTAGTGAGGAGCACAT
>OMNO01079125.1:0-13155 GCA_900303215.1 Trachyrincus scabrus | reverse complement strand
TCTCACAAAGTTGAGGACAAGTGTGGAGTCTGCGGCGGCGATAACTCACACTGCCGCACGGTGAAAGGCACGTTCACCCGCACGCCCAAGAAAGCAGGTGAGAAAGAACCCGACGAGCGCAATACCACGTTTTTTCATTTTTTTGCCGTTATCCCAAATTAACGTTTTCAGAGGCGCGGTGTCCAATTTGGACCCGCTTTTAATCGATACGTCCTTAGTAAAACGGTTGGTTTTTTTTTCGAACCTCTCGGTCTCTGTGAGTGACACAAAGTCACCGCTCAACACTGAGCGCATTTCAAAGGAAGAGAGATAATGCTAATTTCGGGTTTTTTTTTTAATGAGTTACCTCTCACGTAATCAGGTACGTCTCGGAAAGAAGAGCGAGTATGTGTTACGCAACGTTTGGTTGTTTATTTTAAACGACTCTATTGCTATTGTGTTCGATCGTAGACTTTGTGATCTCTTTCTATCCTGCCTGGCTTTGGATTACTTGAGGTGGATGAGGTCTTTTATTATGCCAACAAGTAAACTCATTGAATTGTGTGGAACATAAGTGAACACATAATGAACGCAAGCGGTGGGAGCGAATCACGCATATTCCCCCTTATTACACACGTTATTGTAAGGAGTGTTTCATTTGACATGAACTTGAACGGTTCATTATGTTTGTGCAGTATAGCGTTTCGTTGTTTAATAAACGCAATACTCAACAACAACAGCACAACACATGAAAACAATGGCAAATGATTATTACGCAATTAAATACGGTGAAACTAAATACGAATACGTGGTACTGAGGTACTTCCAAGAGGATACCGCTATCCTGACGCCAGACAAGCATCTCTCCAGCACAGCCACACGGAAAGAATAGAAATGCCCGAAATATATTAGGAGGATGAGGATTTGGGGAATTTACTGTAAGCATAGATGAGAATGATGGGAGAATGGCTGTACTGGGACTGTTGTTGCATGATAACTATGAGAGGTAATTAACCACATACATACATGCGCTGAAATACGTTGCAAATGTAAGAGCGGAGTAAAGGCTTGATAAAATCATGAGGATATGCTTAGTTAACATTACGATTGTCGTTTATAACGTTTCATATTTTATAACACATTTTTTAACAGGAAGACAGTTAAGCAAGAGATCCCAAAAAGAAATGCCTTTGTTGGAAAACACACTATGCAAGTATCCAGTGTGACTCAATGTTAGTTAGTCCTGTTAGTGTTTTGTCTTCTTTAATGTTGTCTGTAGTGTTAGAATGTTAGCAGACAATTAACACTAACCCTAGTCTGACACTGGCTTGTCGCGATTTTAATTTGAACTAAAGTGTCTGTGTTTGTGAAATAGAAAAAGAACCATCTACCTCAGTGGCAATGTCCTTAAACCTAACCTAGCACCTGTTGGTTTTTATTTTACGGTCTTATTTGTTTTTAAGAAGACGCCTCTGCGAAACGACTCTCCCGCTCCAAGCCATACCATCAAAGTGTAATTAAATTTAAGCAGCTGGTGTTTGAAAAGATTTGCTTGCGATGGTAGAATGTTCTCACAGAGGTGAGGTGAGGTTATATTTGCCACTTTTTTTTTCCCCCCAGTGGTTGGTATGTCATTTAGTTGCGTTAAAAAACACAAGGAGTTGTCACTCTTCATTCATAATCCTGCCGGTGATTTGAATGCGCCACAAATTGCACCGGCTTTTGTGAGGAGGATCTTTTCCAAGTGCCAGTCCGCTCTGCTCTTAGGGTTCATCAATGCAAATAGTCGCTTTCTCTGTGTGATCCCTTGTCTTTCAGTTCTCTGAAAGGCCCTTCTGCTCATTTCAACGGCGAATGGGAAAAAGACTGCGACCCAATTACGTGAAGGCTGCAAAAAAACTAACCGAATTGTTCTGTTTAAGGGAAGACAAGAGGAGCCATTTCCTTGCCCAAAGGAGCACGAAATGTGTACCTGAACGAGACGGAAGATTCTAGAAATGTACTTGGTGAGTCATGGACTGTTTGCATGGGGTGGACAAAAACATGGCAGAGAGCAACTTTGCAGCCTCCGTGTGAAAACCTCATTTTTTTTTCGGCTCATTTAAACATGGCTTCAGGTCTCTCCTTCTCTTTCCGGTGTCCAAAGAGTCAACGTTAACTCAAGTCTAATTGCCGCTAATTGATTCTCCTTGAGTCACATCTCGCATTCAGCTTCTTTGGATTCGTGTAGATGTGACCAACGGGTTCTTATCCTGTAAGAATCAATAACCTTTATGCCATGTTTTAAATGATATCTTTGTGGCCCTCCTCGGTCAATTGGGGAAGTTCACGTAGGAATATAGATGTTTGAGGTTTTTTTCCAAACCTATATAGAGCAAAGTTCAAACGCCATGTGAGTATGTGACATGTCCACCTCTGCAAACAATGACGTATTTTCTGTATATCCACACACTAACCTGCCTCTTTATTTATGTGTCCTTCTACCTGTACCTCTGCCTCTACCGCTGCTCTACCAAACGGCCAAGGTCACCTTAAGATGTTTCTGGTGCCACCGGGAGCGAGACACGTGGTCATCCAAGAAAATGAGGCCTCCCCTCAGATTCTTGGTGAGTCCTCGAGCGTAATTACAAATTACAATTACAAACAAAAGATGTTCCGCGTAATTACAAATTACAATTACAAACAAAGATGTTCCGCGTAATTACAAATTACAATTACAAACAAAGATGTTGTCTTACGCCTCGCGATATGTCATCACTGTCCTCCTCGCGACCCCAAGCGAGAGGGAAAATGTATGGATCGCGCCTTGTATGATCCTACAATTATATCCTGATTTACATAGCATTGAATGACTTCAAGCCTACTAGGAATTAAAGGTAAGTAAAACCCCCGTTTTAGCAGAACTTCCACCTACGAGTTTCAAAAACGCGATCACAGTAGTCGTGACAGTCAGACAGAAGTGAACGTACCTTTAGGGGTTAATTGTCTCGCTCAAAAACAACACTTTTCCTCGGAGGATCATACTGATGTCTTTGAACGCTAGCCAGTGTTTCCTCTGAGGAATAGCTCCAGCTACGAGCTGTGTGCGTCCTGCCACACAGGCTGTCATGCGTGTTTGATCAGCAGCGACTCGGTGTGTGTGTGTAAAACATGTCAAACCAGTAGCACCAGAGGGGTACCAGACACCTTTGGTCGTAGACTCCACTGTTCTCCACAAGCACATTGGAAAAAGCCACAGAGCCATGACGGTCTGTTTGTGAGGCTCATGTGTAAGAGACTAGCATGTAGTTTCTCTCACGGCCTGTCGGTGGCCCCTGCCTTGAAATGTCCTTGAATCATATTATCATGAATCGTATTTTTATAACAATAGCGAAGTCATTAAACGTGTGCCGCCATGGCTAGTGTCTATTTGCCACTCATATGACAAAGCACAGACATATGTACCATGTCAATTTGCTTTATAGATTTTCCTCAGTGTTTTCTACTTTATAGTTGGGGAATTATATGGGAATTTTCATTGAATCATTAAAATAGTCAGAAATCTATTTGAGACTTCCAACACAGAGGACATTTTATGTCCCCACAATTACTGCTGTGTGAAGATAACACTATAGTTTACTAGAGTGGAAACAACACCAGGAAAGCATTATTAATTTAGTGTCCGAGGGGGGGGGAAACCCGGTCGGCAGTGATTCTCTTAGCTCCAGACACTGTGTTACTCGAGTGAAAGAACATTTATATTCGACTTGAGGCAATTCTCTGACCATGAAATGAGTTCACAAGCAGAATGTCTTGCTGACGTTAGAAGAGGCGAGTATTCCTGTGAGTGATTGAGCTCACAGCTGGCACGGCATGGGGATTCCCTTCTTGTCATGAATGGTTTCTTAACCGTGTCTTATTAGAGGAAACATGCCGCAAATAAATGTACATATTCAGACAAATATGGTTTTATAGAATGTTTTTGTCAAACTATTTATTTAGTATTTTCTAAACTTTGTCTTCTGTTTAATTTTTAACTCCCTTTTCAATCAGAGGAGGCAAACCAAATGTTAATTTGTTTTTGTGTCAATCAAGATAGATTTGTTTATAAGCCTAGTGGAAGATATAGATTCAGCGTCATCAGTATGGAGGGAAACCACAGTTGCCCCCAATTTTCTCTCCACTGACCTCAAATATGAAATACGATATGAAATGCAACTGATTTTGATTATAGCTCAGACCTCTACGTGATTAATATACATTTATAATCAAAGCCCATTGGGAGGTTGCCGTCTGTGGCTGGAAATACATACCTGCTTCCCCAGAGGACAAAGTTCATGATTAAACCATATGTAGGAGACTGTTGCTGTTGCCCTGGAATCCAACTGAATATTTTAACTGGCAAAGCATTAATGCATGGCCACGATAACTGATCCATTACCAAATGATGAAATATTCTTTTTTAGATCGGTATGCCACCATCAAGCAAATGTTCTATATCTACATATATGTCCGTCTGTCTGTATGTCTCTACAAAAACAAGAGACAAAAACGTTGGAGACTACAATATTAGTATGGGGAACACTGTTCAAAGTATGTTTTTTTTTGTCCATTGAATCGCATTTTTCTTCGTCTTTTCTTCTGCCTGAAAATAAATCCATGTGCCGAGCCTTTCTGTGCACAGCATCCATCTTCAGTGTCATTGTCAGTTTCTATGAAATGGCATCTTTTGATGGATGATTGGCAAGCCCTTCTTAAATGATTGCCCACATGTAACTTCTGCTCTCAGCGTGTTCACTGCTGCACAGAGGTGACACGTATTTGATGAAAAACTAATTATGAAATGGTCATTTGTATGTACAAATGCCATTCCTAGTCAACGTCAATATTTTAATTGAACAGCAAAATGTTATGCAACAGTTTGCTTTTGAAATGTCACCGTGTACGATTTTGTAGAGCAGAATATGCTCACGATGACTTAAGTACACAGACTTTGTGAACTTCATTTATGAACAGCGCAAGGCACAGAATACTTATATATATATATATATATATATATCATTCTATATCATAGAATCACAGTGCAATCCTTTTTTATCACTAAAACTACAACAAAACAACCACCTCAATGCACCTTGTCATATTACACCCGTCATATTACACCCGTTGTGAGGTTTTCTTCTCTCCTAACAAATGACTCGGTTGCAGCGGTGAAGAACCAGGCGACGGGCCATTACATTCTCAACGGGAAGGACGAGGAGGCCAGCTCCAAGACCTTCATCGACCTGGGCGTGGAGTGGGAGTACCTGGTGGAGGCCGACGTAGAGACGCTGCACACCGACGGACCGCTCCACGACCCCGTGGTCGTTCTGGTACTGACCCGGGAAAATACTTTTTTATATGTATATATATATATATTTTTATATTTAACATTTTGAATATCTATTTTTGGGTATTTAATATTTTAATATAGTATATTTATATTGTTTATATTATATTGTATATGGTTTTATATTTGTATGTATTTTTATATGTATTTTAATTATTATATTTGATTTAAAAATATATATATTTGCTTTTAAATATAATATGATAATGATGTATATTAATATAAGTGTAGTACATTTAGTATTTATATGCTCACTCTATATACTTACTAACAATATGTGGGCTGTACATTATTCAGTACAGCTATGGTGAGTGGTGGAGTGTACTTTGTACGAGGGGTGGTAGTTTGTAGTTTGTACTTTGTACTTCCGCCTGGATGAACAGGCCGTCGCTAATGAACAGGTTTTTATTTTGATACGTTCCTCGTTGTATTTTATAATGTGGACATTTTAATTTATTCGACAGTTCAATCGTTTCTGATAATGTTCATCTTTTAATACCCTCCCGCAAAAGCATCATATCATTATATTTTGTCATCTCATTGAAGATCTCCTCGGGCTGCAGCCTGTTTCATGGTCATTCAGTTGCTTGTTAACACACTCAAATAGACACACACACACACACACACACACACTTTGGCACCTTTGAATGTGCTAATTAATTTGACAAAGAAGCAACGTCTGAATATCTAACACGCATTCAATTGAGTGTCTTGTTATGGTTGTTATGGGGCCAAACTAATAACAACAAACTCCACATATTGTAAGCAAATACATTTAGTTTATCCATGTATTGAACATCTGAACTGAACATCCAAACTTTATTTATCACTGTCAATGAAGGTTAAAATATTTAGAATTTCCTCCTGTCGTGAAAGAAGAAAAACTCTCATGGTTAAAGTAATATCAAGGTGGCCGGGATTCAGTTAGTTACAACTTGTAATGAGTTTACTTTTTGAATTCTGCTCGAGTTGAATTATTATATATTATATAATTATATATACCCTTTGTTATTACAAATCTACGCCCACACAGCAACACGATCGTCTGAGCGTGAGCAGGGAGTGAGCTCCTCCCTGTCGTGTCTCTAGCATGTTGCCCCGTGTTTCCCTGAGCTTACTCAGCTTATTTCCAAATCCTTTAATCTTGTGCAGCACGTCTCTGCCCACACATAACCGCAGGCACACCCTTGATTTAATTTCTACTCTGGACATGTCTCTTACTTACCCTGAATAAGACTGATTTTGTCTCTGACCATAAATGTGTTACCCTTGACACACCCTTACTACCTACTACAATAACCCAGAAACGTATAATCCACTCTTGCGTCCTTAATGAGCAGTCCGTAGCCACGTTTTTGAAGCTACTGCTCTAGTCTGGCCAATTGCCAGACTAGTTGGTTGGTTTAATTATTTGTGTACATCAGCCCTTGACTTTTCCACTCCATACAGTTCCAGGGCTCTCCCAGTTATAAATACAACCCGTGTTTCACCCTCCGCCCCATTCAGCCGTCCTATTTTACTGTCTGAATTTGCTCCAATCTCCCTGCAGATCATTTTAAACACTGTAGCTCGTATGCGTCCCTCCTCCAGTCGCTGTGAAACAGTTCCCACAAAATTTTCTAAAATCTGTCCTTCCTGTCTTAGGTCCCAGCCTGGTCTCTTATTATCAACTGCTCTCTCACATCCGGGTCCATACCTGACTGCTACAATTATTAAAATTGCCAGTTTTCAGCCACTTCTTAAAAAACCTTCTCTCAGCCTAGCCCAGTTAGAGAATTAAAGACCAATCTCCCCTTTTTATCCAAAATCCTTAATCCTTAATCATCGTTAAGGACCAACTCCTGAAGTTGGTTCAGGGTCATAAAATCTCAGTCCGGCTTTCGGCACAAACTGAAACCGCATCGCTAACAGTGACTAATGACATTATTATGCATGCTGACAAAGGTGAATATTCCATTCTTAATCTACTTGATTTGACTGCTGCGTTTGACAGCACTGATCATGCCATTTTACTTGATAGGTTGCATAACTGGTACTCCTGTCAGATTAGCAACATTTACATTTCAGTTATACCTTCCGGAACACTTTTCCTAAGTCCTCTTTTGTCTCTGCGCAGTGGCAAGGCGCTCGTTCGCCGACGAGTTTTCAGTTGGCACTGAAATGTCTAATCCCCTCCGTTTGATGTGGATCACACCGTAGCAGCACTAATAACAGGATGGCTGTTGCATTTGCATTATGGTCCCATTACCCACACCAGGGGATGTGTTGAATAAATGCTTCATTGTGGCCTAATGGTGGTTTCTTACAGGAGTGTAAAAAGGGAAAAAAACGGTGACTATTGACATTCTTATGCATGCTGACAAAGGTGAATATTCCATTCTTAATCTACTTGATTTGACTGCTGTGTTTGACAGCACTGATCATGCCATTTTACTTGATAGGTTGCATAACTGGTACAGCTTTGGACCGGTTTCATTCTTGACTAATAGATAGTTTAATGTTTGTATTAATAATGATGTGTCCTCCTCAGCTCCCCTGCTGTGTGGAGTCCCCCAGGGGTCAGCCCTTGGACCAATCCTCTTTGAATTGTACATGCTTCCTCTGGGTCATTTATTCAGCCGCTTCCAAGACGTGTCATATCACTGTTATGGCGATGATACACAGATCTTTTTCTCTGCCAATACCAATAACCTGAATCAACTGTCCTCCGTCCATGATTGCCTAGCCGCCACCAAAGATTGGATGTCTCTTCATTTCCTCCACCTAAACCCTGACAAAACAGAACTTATAACTTTGATAACCTGATAACTTTGCCACTGCAGTTGATTTGTTTATTGGTCCATCACTTCCACCGGTAAGAAACTCGGTATCATCTTTGATCGGTATATGACTTTTGACCATCATGTTACTAAGCTCGTCCAGTCCTGTTTTCCTCAGCTAAGTGCCTCAGCTAAATATAACAAAAATCAGAAGTATCCTCTCTTCTACGGATCTTGAACTATTTAACTCACACTCTCCTTTTCCCCCGTCTAGATTGTTGTAATTCCCTCTACACGTGTCTCGGTCAAGCTGCTCTAAATAATTGACAGTTTGTTTAGAATACAGCTGCAGGCTATTTCTTGCTTCAATCCGTTGGCTTCCTGTAAAATTCTGAATAAGCTACAGGATCTGTTGCCCCCGGTTACATTTCTGATCTCCTCGTTATTAATTCCACTTCTTGACCACTGCCATCCTCAAATCTCAGCCTTTTATCCATTCCTCGCTCCGATCGCACAACAAAATGCGATCGCGCCTTTGCTGTTTCAGCCCCAACCCTCTGGAATAATCTTTCCCAAATCCATCAGATTTGCTGAATCTTTGGACTGTTTTCAGCGGTTTCTAAAAAATTAAAATGATTCAAATGCTGCCAGTCAAGGTTGTTCTTGAGCAGTGCATTATAAGTGGGCAAATGCATAACAATGCATTTGCAAAGCTGGTGTACGGCGCCATGACAGGCCAGGTCAAATTATTATAATTCTTCTTATAGTTAACCTGTTCAAATATTGTAATTATTTCAGTAAAATGCCACCGAGAGTTTCAACTGACCTCGGGATACAGCTAACATTAAGGGAGCTTTCTTAATGTTAGCCGAATCTCGAGGTGAGATTAGACACCGGGCTGTGTTAGAAGTCATCTCACAATAATATTATGCAGTATGCGACCTTTGCTGACCTTTATTGTGAAAGAACATCTGTAATGGAAAGCATTGTCTATGGAACTCTCTCTTTGTTTATGAAGTAATTTTTGAGTCTCTTTGGTATTATTTGAGACTAGGATATCCTGACAGGGAAGCACTGCAGGAGCCCGCAGTAGGGTTTACTCCTGTCAGATTAGCAACATTTACATTTCAGTTATACCTTCCGGAACACTTTTCCTAAGTCCTCTTTTGTCTCTGCGCAGTGGCAAAGCGCTCGTTCGCCGACGAGTTTTCAGTTGGCACTGAAATGTCTAATCCCCTCCGTTTGATGCCAGTCCCGATATCCTCCCCCGATGTGGATCACACCGTAGCAGCACCAATAACAGGATGACAGGATTTGCATTATGTTCCCATTACCCACACCAGGGGATGTGTTGAATAAGTGCTTCATTGTGGCCTAATGGTGGTTTCTTACAGGAGTATAAAAAGGAAAAAGCTGAACTCATTAATCTATTTTTCCCCGCTGTGTTTTGATGTTAACTCTTGGCTTGGACGTTGCTGTTACGACGATAGTGACCCTGTGTATCCGTGTGTGTGTGTTTGTGTTTGTGTGTGTGTGTCTGGCAGATAATACCGAAGGATAATGAAACCAGGTCTACTTTGATGTATAAATACATCATCCACGAAGACTCGGTGCCAATCAATAACAACAATGTCATACTGGAGGACACGTACGAGTGGGCCCTGAAGAGCTGGTCACCGTGTTCCAAGGCCTGCTCTGGAGGTACTCCAGACGACGACCACCACTGATTACACAAAGTTATCCCCTTATTATCATGTGTCATCAATCACAATGCTGCTTAAGTCTCTAGCCAGACTCCTAGTTCTGATCACAGCTTCCCTGCTTTCAGTTGTATCATTTGACGTGGAATCTGAATGTTTTTTTTAACTAAAAGGTTCATGTAAAAAGGGGCCGGTGTTTGCACCACGTGACCAGTCGCAAACATGGACAAGTCTACCAAAGCCACATATTTTACCCAAGATGGGCAAAGTATAATATTACACAAATATGAAGAATTTAAATATACAATCCAGGCTAAAAGCAACACAGTTGCTGCTGCCAAAGGCATGACGGAAAGCTGGCAAATCAGGATTGTGCAGATTGTGTGAGTTAATAGGCTTATCAATATCACTGCCCCATCATTAAGGCACAAGTAGATAATTGCAATTGTGTATTCCATTAAAAAAATCCATTAAACGTGTTGCTTAGATTTAGTATTCTTATGGCGTGTAAGACAATTTTAGCCTTATTCTTTTAGCTGCAACCCCGGCAGTGTTAAACGGTCTTGGGAGAACGTCATTCAACCTTCGACGTGTCGCACTGGCAACGTACGGCTCAATAAGCTGACAAAGATAAGCCATTCCCTCCGCTGAGAATCTATTTATCATATAGATACTGGTCGGGTTTTGTCGGGCTCTAGAAACTCTTGCCTCTCGCTATTCGCACACCGAGGTTCCATGGGATTTTGTGCCATTTTCCAAGAGAATTGATTGGTCAGTAGGCGGTGCTTTTGATCTGTTATCTCGAACATAACCATCCCCAAGACATTTTTAATATCAATGAGACCAACCTGGTTAATCAAAGGTGAGAAAAAGCATACAGTCAGACAGTCAGGCTGAATTAACTTCTGGACATCATAGGGGCATGCTTTCATTCTGAATTACGTGCTGTGTTTCATTCAGAATGAAAGTGGTCACTCTTCACACACACACACTAAGGGCCTACTTTTCCACTTTGCTGCCCGCATTACATAAGGATGAGGATGAGTGCAAGCAACGTGCATAATTTAAAAACCACCGTCATTTGTTTATGCGTGATGTCGCTCTTGTTTAGACATCAGTGGATCACAGACAAGCCAGCTCTGACAAATGGAGCGGGTTGTTTTGTTTTTTGATATAGTCAATATAGTCAATATAGTGTTTTATTGATCACTTGCACAGTACAACACAGGGTCATTTCTAGGCAGTGAAATTCTTGTGACATGGCAAGCTCACAGAATAAGGGCAAAAGGGCTGAAGTCTTTTGTGATTTTCCGTGCTTTCCTAAGGCATCGTGTGTGGTAGATGCCTTGCACGGAGGGTAGATGGCAACCGATGATGCTGTCCGTTGTCTTCACCACCCTCTGGAGGGCCTTACGGTCAGCAGCGGTGCAGTTGCCGTACCAGGCGGTGATGCAGCCAGAGAGGATGCTCTCAATGGTGCACCTGTAAAAGTTGGTCAGGGTTTTGGCAGACATGCCAAACTTCTTGAGTCTCCTCAGGAAGAATAGGAATAGGAATAGGAATAAGAACGCTTACAATTCTAAATTACACAGGTGCCACTAAGAGGTGTTGTCAATCATACAATATCACAGTTGCCAGTTGCCAGGGATCAGTTTTAAAAATGGAGAGAATATAAGGCTGTAAAAGAGTGTCTTTTTCCATGTGGATTGGTTGACAGGTTGCTTATGTCACTCACCTTAACTTCTGTTGTTCAAATGAGGATTTTCAGCCTCCATCATCTGATAGTACAGTGGCAAGCAAGAGCCCAAACCTACAGATGACTTCACAGGAAAACTCTACCACCATGTTTTTCTTAGAACAAACTGTTGGTTACGGAGAGGTGCATAAACATGTCTCCAGCCTTCCTTGGCCAAGGGCACCTCAGTAGTGGTTGTTGCACTTTTGTTACACAACGTTTACTGCATTGTTGTTGTTTAAGGGTATTAGGTGATGCCATTTAACTACTACACACCCGACCTCTGTGTGCAGTGTAAGGATTTCAATACATTTTTCATTGAAAGTTAAGGACTTGTGTGTGCTTCCTTTGCCAAATAATACACATTTGAGTAATAACTCAAAATCGTGTTCTGCAGGAGGATTACAAATGAGTCACAAGAAGGGTAAAATACCATGTCCTGAAGTAGTTGATTTATTGCCCCATAGTGTCACTTCCAGTCCACGAGATTAAAGACACATCATTTCAAAGCTGGTCAACGCGACTTGTTTCATCTTGCTGGCAAAGCAAAGTGAAAACAATTTAAAGTCAATCAGTTGGCCCATTCCAAAACCCTCTATACAGGTTATATATATATATATATATATAGAAAAATCTATATGTAACCATGTTTTCCACATTTTGAAAGTAAGTTCTAGAGAAGGCTAATTGCAAAATAAGTCCATAAAAGGGTGTTAGTTTAATATAGTAAATATTGTGGTGCACAGACTTCCATTCATCAAGCAGCAGATTTCTCAGGTACACATGGTCAATTCAGAGTTAGAATCAAACTAAAATGAAAATAAAAACCGGCACACAAGCTTTGGAAGCAGAGTGAACCACTGGTAGTCCAGGGTAATGTAAAGGCTCATGGTGGGGTTCTTTTCATTTAAAACATAATACTACTGCAGGAGAAACTTTGACCGTTCCTCATTAATACTGAAAGCGACTGTTATACAAGCTGTCTAATATACTGGCCGAATAACTTCACAAACTGTATGTCACAGTTTCAAGCGGAAGATGGGGTCAATTCGACAAAACAGCAATACACCAGCTGCCAAATTGGATGAAAAAACAACCCTTTCCAAATCCTAAACTTTGTGTTTTGATTAGTGATTTAAAAAAAGATTAGTCCATTGTTTAATCACTGAAGCATGATTGAGCGTGGGGGAATAATACATTTTAGCAGCACAACTTTAGTCACAAAAACTCTCAGCCGATCTTTAGAAAACGTAGTTACCATCAGGAATGACTACTTCAATGAAAAGACAATAGTGTACAAGAAATTACAAAAATAATGTTCTTAATAATCTTAAATCATTTTTTTTTACATTCTATCGCTCTCTCATCCCATGGGCCCTGATCCCCGGGTGGGGGCTGAAGTGCCTTCTCTCGTCCTGGAGAGCCAGCGTCACCCGTTGGGGAGGCTTCCCATTGGACGGCCCCAGTCTCTGAGGTTCAAATCTCTTTGTTCACTAAGACACGAAGGACACTTTGCAGCCGTTCTGAGAGCTCTCTCTCAAGTGTCCGTGGCCATTGGAGAAGGCTTGCTCTCTGTGGGTGGGGCTGGGCGAGGGGGCGGGGCTTCCCTTTCTT
>OMNO01079113.1:0-10450 GCA_900303215.1 Trachyrincus scabrus | reverse complement strand
CATATTGACGATCCTGTGGTCTCAGAACTGGTAACAAATCTTTGCCATTTAAACCCTGTAAGTTCAGCTTTGGGGGCAGATGGACCTTTTAGCACATCCTACCGAAGAAGTATCTTCTTAAAATAACACTTTTCCATCATAGAACCTGTTGAGTATGTTCTTGATGACAAGGAGAAAAAAAACATTTCAGTATGTACCAATTTTGCAGGTGCTCTCTCAACTTTTGGACAAAAAAGATACCCAAGATAAGACTTTCCATAGCAGGACACATTCTGAGGTTTCAGCAGGGTATAGGTCCTTTCATGATGGGTCACACTTCACAGACAATCCGTTTTTATCTGGCCCGGATTTTAAATTGTCAATAATACTTTATGTTGATGATTTTGAAGTGTGTAACCCACTGGGGACCTCACGCAAGAAGCCACATTATCACAGCTGTTTATTGGGTGTTGGGAGATATCCCTGCTACTTTGAGATCTACACTGCCGTCTATCTTTCTTGCATGTCTTTGTAAGGCAGATGATGTGAAGCAATATGGATACCCTAAAGTGCTAGAACCTTTGCTCAGAGATTTGAAAGGTTTGGAGGATGATGGGGTTTTTGTTCCAAGTTTGGATAAATCCCTTAAGGGCACTGCATTCTGTGTGGTGGCTGACAATCTTGGAGCTCATTCGATTGATGGGTTTGTTGAAAGTTTTTCTGGATCACATTTTTGTCACTTTTGTACTGCAGACCGTTCACAGATTCAGAGTCATGCAGTTAGAACAGGAATGTTTCCTCTTAGAACAAAGCATGACCATGGTCTGCATGTTGTAGCAGCATCGAATGACCCAACCCAAGCCCATTGTTTTGGTGTGAAACGGCAGTGTGCCATCTCTGACCGACTTAGTTTTTTTCATGCCATCTCAGGTTACCCTCCAGATGTTTTGCATGATTTGCTTGAGGGAATTGTACCATTGGAACTTGGACTATGTCTCAATATTCTTATCAAGAAGAAGTATTTCTCTCTTGAGGAGTTAAATCGTTCCATCAGACAGTTTCCCTACAAATGGACTGACAAATCAAACTGCCCACAAGCTGTTCCATTGAACTTTGCCTCACGAAGAAGCATAGGAGGCAATGCACACGAGAACTGGTGTTTGTTGCAAATGTTGCCCTTCATGGTTGGTTGCAAAGTACCTGAAGATGACAGTGTGTGGCAACTCATGATGACTCTCAAGGACATTGTTGAGCTTGTTATGGCTCCAGTTCATACACCATAGGTTACCTTGACAGTAAGATTGGTGAGCACCGGCATAGATTTATGGAAGTGTTCCCATAACAAAGAATCATTCCTAAGCAACATTTTCTCGAACACTATCCATGGCTCATAACAGCCTTTGTACCTGTTGTGGCTTTGTGGACCATGAGGTCCGAAGGAAAGCACAGCTTCTTTAAGAAGATTGTACGACAAACTGGTTCTTTCCGAAATATCTTGATTACGCTGGCAAAGAAACATCAGTCCATGATTGCATACAATCTCCATGATTCAAACATTCTGAAGCCAACCTTGTCAGTGTCAAAAATTACCAGAGTGGCTTTCGAGGTGCTCAGAGAGGACATTAAAGAGTCCTTAGCAAGGAGGTTTCCCAATGAAGTGGCTGTAAACATGGCAAATAAAGTGTCAATTTTAGGCACTGACTACACTGTTGGGATGTTGTTGCCATTTGGAATAACTGGAGGATTACCTGATTTTGCAGAAATAATACAAATTATCATAGTGCACGATGCCCCATATTTTGTTGTGAAGTTATTAAGTGCATGGTATGATGAACACTTTGAAGTGGAATGCACAAGGAACATAGAAGTCCTCAAACAGCCACAGTTGGCTGATGTGTATCCCTTGGCAGCATACAGAGTCACAGGCAGACAAATGGTGTGTCATTTGTATGTCAGAATAAGTAATTACACACACATATTTTTATATGGCAGCATTAACTTTCAATGTTGAATTAATGTAATTTCTAAGACTTTCTAAAAGGGCACACTCAAACATGTTGACTGATTTAAGCAGTACATTAATGCAGCTGGAAGTAGACTGACAGGTTGTCTGGTGCCTGACTTGCAATGGGATGATTTTGATTATTTTATTATTAAACTAAAACTGAATAATGAACAACCCAGTCTATTTCAATCATATGAATAACAATCTCTTCTCTCGGTTTTTCTTATCACAGCCGACTACATGTTTCCAAGGCAGCAAGAATGTCTCTGCCAGCCCAGTTACGAGTGGTGGTTGAAAAACATGATGTTAGGAAACTGCCCCTTCCCTCTGGTATTCCTCAAACAGTGGAAGCTCTTCTGGCAATAATCCTGGACACATTCCAACTTCAGGGGGATTTTTCTCTAATGTATGAGGATAACGATTTTGGGAATGAGTTTTTCACACTGACCACAACAGCAGATATACAGGACAAGAGCACAGTGAAAATCGTCCAAGTAGAGCCCACAGTCACCCTTACCTTAAGCCCTATTGGTGGATCTAACTTGTGCTCTACTCCAAAACAATCGGATCAGGATACCCCAAGTGTGGGGGCCCAGTATTCTGCAGATGAGAGGTGTTTGAGTAGCTCAAGAGACACAGTGGTGCTTCCAGCTGCTTGTCGTCTAGATCCTTGGCCTGCACACTTTGAAATGCCCAAGTTCTCACATGATGTGGAATTGATTCTTCAAGAAGCAAATTAAGTTTACCATGCGCATGGTGCATTCTTCCATGACACAAGTGTAAAATCATTAGGCAGACCCTTGCTGAGGCGATCTTCCACTATACAGCCTATCCCAAAGATCACCACATACTACAAGTTGTTGAAGCGCTTGTGGGAAAGTTTCCATGTCTCAAGGAGCCTGGATCTTTCTCAGGAATGTATGGCTGGCAACAAGGCCTCAAAACTAAGATGAGCAATTATCGTAGAAAGCTGAAAAGTCGCAATGTATCTTGCCCTGAAATTGAAGTGAATTTTTTAAGAAGGAAAGCTTCAAGTGACAGGGCCCCTGCAAAAAATACTAACAAACCAAAAGGGGCAGAAGTAAACTATCTTCCTCCTTATCCAGTGGGAAAAACTCAAGAGAGTCCGGAAAAAGAGAGGCTTGACTTGGTTTACGAAGGAAATACAGGTACATTTTGTCTAATCACACTGTGCATTTATTTGTATTTACATGGTGTAATGATCAATTAGCAATATTATGCTATATCTATAAAAATACATAACCAATACATCTCCTGACAGCCCCACAGTATCAACCAAAGAAGAGATGCAGTCATTTGCAGCCTCATCGAGTATTTTGGAGAAAGTATTGAGGATCTCTTCCTCCAGTGCCAGGTATGTCCATCAGTATTGATTTGTTTAGTCATTTGACACAACTACGTAAGGGGTACAAATACAGTCATACAGGTGTCTCTGTTCCCTGTTGTTAGCCAATTTTCTTGAATCATTCCTGTTTCTTCAGCAGAATGTGTGTTTATGTTGACACACTAGACAGTCCACTGATACTCAGTGTCCTTCCTCCTATCTTCTCTATAGGCTGCTCTTGATACTTTAGACTTTCTGAAAACACCTTGTGTTCACCTGGTAAATGTCAAGTTGTTGTGTTTTGTTTTTCTTTAATCAAGGAGGATGACCGATGTTGCCAGTCTCAGACCATGAAGATCCTTCTTGTTCACGCCCAAGACGATCCAGTGGCTCCAGTGGATGTTGCCATCATAGTAGACGGCACTGAAGTGCTCACTAAATGTGGCAACAAAGCAAAGGCATGCCTACTTCTGATGGGACTGATATACGCATTGAACCTACAATACCCAGCTAAGTTAAAGAACACCTTTGAAGTTTTCCAAAAGGTTTTTCTTGAGCTTGATCCAAAGAGGCTGCTGAATAAGGTACAGAGTCTGAAAAACAGGTTGCTGGCATGAATATTAGCAACCTGTTCTTGCATTTCTTGATGTTGAAGCAATGTACATGTACATTGCTTAACTTTTTATGCAAATTGGTAATATGGCAACCTCTTCTTGCTTCTCATGGTCCTGGTGAATTTGACCTTTCTTATTTTTTTTGTGTTGTGCCTATAAACCAATAATACCAGCATCCTAGATTTGTTTTCTTACAGAAATTGATTCAACCTTTTGGTTGACTTGTGCAAGTTTGAAAGATGGTAACATTGCTTATCATGTTAGTTCCGATGGGGTTGTCCTATCGTCGTGATGTGTGTTGTACCTTTGTGAGTTTGTCCTTCTTTTTTCTTTTTTTCTTTTTTACTGAAGTCAGTGTAAGGGAAATACTTTTACATTTATTTATTTGTCTGTTTTATTATGTTTTGGATGGATTCACATTTCACAAACAGATACTTTTACTTTAGTACAACATACATTATATGCATTGTTAAATGTGTACTTTTGTGAGGAATTGTGCATTGCCCAGTTGTGGGCATAATGTTTTGAAGGATTTCAATTCTTTATGCATTGTTAATAAAACAACTGAACTGATGTGAATGATTTATGATTTAATTTTTTGACAGTTGTCTGATGTGTGTTGCATAGAAAATATGCATTTAAAAATTAGAAACCGTTATATATTAAGACCTGAAAATTATTAGTAAATAAAGCCTAATTTTTAAACATTCATTTACATTCAGAAAGCAGGTAAAATATATGGAGGAAATCTAGGTAGGCTTTACCTGATATATTAAGGTAATAATATATTAATTAATTCAAGTAAGGGATGTTGGGAAAGTTTGGCTAAACTTTACCCAATAATACATAGTGTTAAATTTACATTAAAAAAGTGTGTGCAAATTGCTGCCAAAATGTTTTTGTGTAAATTCTACAAGTTATTTTTTTATAGTGTACAGCTTCACCTTTCATAAAAAATAAATACATTAATATGCTATTAATCACCAATAAAAACAACTGTCTGGCAAACACTAGATGGCTTCAACTAGTCTCACAGAACCAACCTTTCCATGGTGACGTGGTGCAAATGAACCGACTTCAACCAATAAAGCACTGAAATAGCAATGACGGCTTGGGCTTTCCCTGATCGATCACATTTTCAGGGTGCAATAGATGATGGTTTTTGAAGCCTGTCATGAACGTGCATTTTTCAGGTTCAACCTATCCGAGATTCAGAGAGTGAAGTTATTCCTTGAGATTGAATCAGGTGTTCTGAAACCGAAAATCCTGACAGTCATAGGAAGCACTCGCATGAGTCAGAGTTCTGTTTTAAGCTTAAATATATCCTAACCTGCTACTTGAAATAGGCCCCAGGAGTCTGTACACTAGGATTACACTGTTGTGATGTCATTGTATTCGGTCAAAATACTGCAGAGGCCTTTTTAAGATCTTTTTTCGTGCTTCAATCTGAACAGGAACTTGTTGGTAGGTGTGGTTATATGACCATGGTTCCACATAATCATGTTAACAATATTCTAAACAAAACAACTGCACAGTACCCCAGACTAAGCTATGACAACTTGCCGTGGCCACACCCAATCCCACTCTACTCTCCCTCCCTCACCCTGTGTGTGACGTAACAAATGAGACTTTCAGATTAAAATAGTGCTCCATGATCATATTCAAACTCGTAACATGGATTTTTAACTGGAAAAGTCAGTTTCAGTATCACTTTAACCATCAATATTGTCTCCTTTTCTCACTCACCTCCATGTCACCTGCCCTCCCTGCCCTGTTGGCATCACCATACTCTCTCCCTCTGAATGCACCAGCACCAATAAAAATCAGTAAACAAGTGGTGTTTCTTGCCATGATGTTCAGGAATGGATTACTAACCATTTCTGATCTGAATGCCAATGATTATTATATCAAGAGACATTGACTCATCTCTTGTACTACTGTATACTTCAATCATCTCACTGGTACTCCTTTTGTCACTGCTCTCAACTTACTTTTCTTCTTTTCTGAGGCTGCCCAAAAAACTGACGAATGTCACTGCCACCCTTCCTCGTGATCACGATGTCACTCACTGTGAATGAAAGCTGACTGTAATAAAACTTGCTCGTACTTTAATCAAACAAACACTAATAATGCTATTTATAAGCAAGTACAGCTATACAGTATACTACGAATATGCAATAAATTAAAGCTACTACTGTCTACATAAATTACACATTCTGTAATTACACATGCCTTTCTACATAAATTACACATGCAACATAAATAATTGACACTTTACTCAGACTTCACATGACAAATATAATGTAATAAAGACATTAACGTAAGTTGAATATGCCTGTGAGCACCATTGTTGGTTGCTGGGTGAATGTGTGGTTAATTAACTTTCCAGGTAACTTGGCTATGATAGCTAACGTTAGTGATGGTTGATTAGCACTCGCAAATCGGCCCGTTTTTGTTTGTTTCCACTCCATGCAATTACTGACACTTTTTAGGTAAATATTTTTTGCCACAATTACAGTTCCAGCGCGAAATGACATATGAAGTGAAGTGTAATTACTGGTACGGTGTTGGCTGTTTGCTAGTTAATGCACGGAATGTATGCTAGCTGGCCAACGACAGGAATTTAGCATAACATTGCAAGACAATAACCATTCATAAAATTATAATTTTACAGTTTACAAAAACTATCACAATCGACAGTGATATAGCCTACACTCATCTTAAATTCTTATTTTCCAATTTTTTAATTTAACTGCGGAGGTCCTTGACACTCTGGATCTCAATCGTTTTGAAAAAGACAGAGTATTTTGCGTCATCTGATTGGGCCTAATGATGAGACGCCGCCCTTCCCTAGTCTATTACTAGCTGGACATACTGTTACACAACGTCACTCAAACATTAATCTATAGTTAAGATCCGTTAATGTTCCCATCAGTTGTTGATGGGACACCTATTATTGTAACACCGTACCAGTAATTACACTTCACTTCATATGCAATTTTGCACTGGAACTGTAATTGTGGCGAAAAATATTTTGCTACAATGGAGTGGAAACAAACGTTTTTGATGAAAACGGGCCGAACCAACCATCACTAACAGATATAAGGCAAAGAGATTATTTTATAAAAAATGTATTGTCTAGTTATTAACCTAACTGAACTTTAACTGATATAAAACAGGCATGTAATGAGATTTACACATGTGACATGAAACACCAATCTTGAATAATAAAGAAAGCCTCCAGAGAAAAGAAAGTCCAATATGGTGTTGAAATGCTTGTGCTTTAAAACACATTTGCTGACCTTCTTCAATCCTGTCCGCATTATTATAATATATCCATGGTCTGTAACAATTGATAACGGAGATTGTGCCCGGTCCCGCTTCCACATCAGCCGGTGGGTTCAACATAACAATTAGACATTTTAAGCAATTTAAGAATTCTACCATCAAATGTAATTATGGATTTCCTCTCATGTAGCACCAGAGACGCTGCAGGACTCTCAGACTGGCACAGCCTAAAATATCAGCAGATTTTGATCAACAAAAAATTATAAATAAAATAAAAAAATAGAAAAAGTATCCTATTTAGTGTGCCTAGGACTAGGAGACTAGCCCCAACCCACCAGACGCACAAGCGCACACGCACGGCTGCGCTTCACTTTCGCTCCCATGTTAACGAATGCCGTGGTTCTCACCGGCCGCACGTCTGGCGGGTGGACGGCTCGAAGACGTGGAGCGAATTTTTCAGCTCTGGGCGGAATTTTCTGGGCGTCCGCAATCTCATAGAAATACATTGTATATACACAATATCTGCATCATATCACCACATATTAATGTTTTTCAACCTACTAATAGTTTTACTATTGTTATTAATTATTTTAATACATATTATATTTTAATATAGGCCCTAATGAAAAAGGGAACAGAGACAATCACCATTGTGGATAAATCAAGTCATACATTTAGCATATAACCAGTTATTCCTGTTTTTATAATGCTTTTTCTTTATTATATAAAGCGAAGCTCACAAATCCGGAATGTAGACTGTTGATGTTTGTATAGCGTCTCTGTCGTTCACGGAAAAAGAAAAAAAAAGCTGTTGGTAAGAAGAGTTCTACGCAAATCTGCACGCGCAATAATCGTCTGGTGAGTACTAGTTACGTCAAGGAAACCTTGAGTTCCTGCCTTCGACAAAGCACTGTGAGAGAGCAGTAGAACCAATGAATAAGTTACAGTTCCCCATGATTTTAGAGGATATTAGCGATGTCAAAGACAATGCTCTCTTCAAAGACTCTCCTTCCTCATTGTCAGTCATCCTTTACCAGGACGCATTTTAAGTTGTGAATCTGAAAAAAACACAAGATCTTAGCCGTGTACATGACTTGGTGAAATTTTGGCTCCTGATCCTCAGTGGATCAAATGCAGTTAGTGCTACTACGCAGAGAGAAGGAAATCAAGACATTTGGGCACGAGAAGATGTTAGTAAATCTGATTTCAGATCAGAACAGGGAGTGAAGTTTGACTCAATCTTCGTTTAAAGGGTTAGTCTTTTCGATTTTTCGCCTTTTGTGATCCTTCCCTTGGTTACACAAGAGCAGTGAGACCACTTTTTTGTGATCGGTTCAGTGATCCCCCCGTATGTACCTTGTACCGGTTAGCATTAGCGCACTGATGTAAATTCCTAGATGCCAGAGCATTAGCTCCACAACTCAACTTAATACACCTTCCAAATAATGCAAACATTCATCTATTCACGTGTTTATAGCACCCAGTGGTTCCACTGGGAGCGTGTCTATGTTCCCACAGCTCTATGTTCCCACAGCCCTATGTTCCCACAGCTCTATGTTCCCACAGCTCTATGTTCCCACAGCCCTATGTTCCCACAGCTCTATGTTCCCACAGCCCTATGTTCCCACAGCCCTATGTTCCCACAGCTCTATGCACACACCAGGTAGGAGGACAGAGTGAAGGTACAATTTCCACACTTTTATCACCACAGATTAAAATGGCTGCTATTCATGGAAGCTTGATCCCTGGATATGAGGACACACAGACATACAGTAGGCCTACAGAGATTCTTGCCTTTACAGTATGATTACTTAGAAATGTGGGAACATAGGGCTGTGGGAACATAGGGCCTAATTTTGATGAAATTCTTAGACATGTGGGAACATAGGGCTGTGGGAACATAGAGATGACCCCGTTCCACCCAGTGGTGGGGTTCATGGAGGCACCCTTATATGTTAGTGTGGCTCATGGAAGCACCCCTACACGTTAACGGAGTTCATGGAAGCACCTTCATGCCCTGATGGGGTTCTTGAACCAACTAAAAGAGCTCGAGACCTAGAATGAAAGGCCAGAGTTTTAATTTTGATACGGCGGAAACGGTAAGCCAAGTTGGGTTAAATTATGGGTTGCATATTGAATGAAAACTACAACCATAATGATACTTACCAAACAAAGGTAATTGTTACGCATACTAGCTTCTGAAGTAAAGTTGTTTCTCTTAACTCTACTCCAAGGTTCAGATTTTAAGCAGGAATGTCAGGACGTGATGTAAAGCTTACAACATGTACGTACACCTGAACATTAGCAGCAGCTGCCAATGCATTTCTCCCGTTCCCCTGTGTGCCTTCCTACTTCCTATAAAGTAGGAAGAGTCTTTCCAACACTGAGTTTATTAGCGGACTTGGAGATGTATATAAATATACTTTTTTACATTTTCCTGACAATATATTCAGTAGCAGTGAATGCATCCCTCTGTGATATGTTATGGTTATTTTACGTTTTTGTTGTCCATCACTTCAAAGGGAGAAATAGTAGTGATGCCCAGCCCGCCGCCTCTCTACCTGATGAGCTCAACACCTTCTACGCACGGTTTGAGGCGAGCAACACCATTCCTTCCGTGAGGCTAGCTGAGGACCAGGATGACTGCACCCTGTCCCTAACCACGGCTGACGCGAGGCAAGCTTTTAAAAGAGTAAACCCACGGAAGTCACCAGGGCCAGATGGCATTCCAGGCCATGTCTTCAGAGGGTGCGCCGACCAGCTAGCGGAGGTATTCACCTCTATATTCAACCTCTCCCTGAACCAGTCTACAGTCCCAACCTGCTTCAAACAGACCACCATTGTCCCCGTACCCAAGAAACCTTCCATCACCTGCCTGAATGACTACCGCCCTGTAGCACTGACTTCTATCATCATGAAGTGCTTTGAGCGGCTAGTCAGAACCCACATCTGCTCCACCCTTCCTGACACCTTGGACCCCCTTCAATTTGCATACCACCCCAACAGATCTACGGACAACGCTACCACCCTGACAGTTCACACCGCCTTCTCTCACCTGGACAAGGGAAACACATATGTGAGGATGCTGTTCATAGACTACAGCTCAGCATTCAACACCATTGTGCCCGCTAAGCTCGTCCCCAAGCTCAGGATCCTGGGTCTTAACACCTCCCTTTGCAACTGGATCCTGGACTTCCTGACAGGCAGACCCCAGGTGGT
>OMNO01079105.1:0-11993 GCA_900303215.1 Trachyrincus scabrus | reverse complement strand
CAGCGGCGGTGCCGGTGGTGGCGAGCCAGGTGGCAGAGTGCAGCGAGGAGGACCTGAAGGCCCTGCAGGACATGTTTCCAAACCTAGACCGCGAGGTGGTCCGCACTGTGCTGGAAGCCCAGCAAGGCAACAAGGACGCTGCCATTAACTCTCTGTTGCAGATGGCAGAGGAACTCTGAGTGTCCGTGTAACCATGATACACCCTGGAATGTACATGCACATATATATACTACACACACACACACACACACACACACACACACACACACACACACACACACACAGGCATACAAATGAAAACATTTATAGTGTATTGCTGAATATGGCCCTATAGCAGCAGCCTCCCCCTTGCATTCCTGTAATTTGGTTCGTGGCTCTCAAGTTGTCGAGCCAATCGTAGTCCTCCACCAACTGAAGCAGCGACCATCACTGAGCAAGCACTACCAGTAACAGTTTTATTCACTTGTTTTTGCACACTGAAAAAAACAACAAATCTTCATCCGTCCATGCTGAAGGTAGCATCTAAGTCTGGCGCATACAGTCTTATCAAGTTTCCTGTTTTAATCCCTCACGGAAGGGCTTGTTTACAGCATGAATCAACACTTTTTCTCACTGGATGTCTTTGGGATTTCACAATTTTGGATAATCTAAATGCACTTTTCGGAGCCCCTTGGATGGCCTGCTACATTCATTTGGCCATACCGAAAATATAGAAATTTTCAATACAGATGCCACTCTGTCAGGTTATTAGCCCATATTATCTTGCCAAAATTGTAACCATGTGCGGTGATCCATCCACCCAAACAGAGAGCAGAGAGAGGACGTTCGGCGATGCAATGATCTTAAGGACACCGGTTAGTTTAGCTGAAAGTCCCTGTTGTATTACATTACACACCCAGTTGTATATTTCCACGTCAATGCATCAGAGTAAGTTGATAAATTATGAAAGACCAACATTTCTTGAGTTTCTAGTGGTTTAGAAGAGAATGAGGACATCCAATGATCAATTAACAAATGTTGAAGGGAATGTATGTAGGCCAGGCTGATATTTTAACAAACAAATCAGGAAGGAGCAAGTCAGACACAAAACGAAACACAGTATGCCTAAAACGCTACCCACCCACCCCCTGCCTCACCAGAAAACCTTAGCCATATTCAGCCATATTGCCAGCCCATTTCTACTTGGCTGGGTAGACCCCTAGCTGGATTGGGGAGGAGCCAATCCACACATAACGTCATTTCACATAACGTCCAAACTTGGACAGTTACCAAGGTCAAGGAGATTAACTCTACAAAGTTTAAGTTGTAATACAAAAAACAATTATATATACTCATATGTACAACTTCCACCCATAATCATTAATATCTGTTGAGCTTTTTGTGGGACCTGCTAGTGGTATTGAATGTTTCCTGCCAAAGGTTTGAGTTTAATTGTTTTTGCTTATTTGTCTCTTGAAAGATGTACTATATTTTTCAGAAAAGATTCCAGGGTCTTTGTAATTCTCTAAAGAAACTATAACTGTTGAGCTTCGTCAACATGTGCTATGTCAGGGTAGTAACTTTGTGCTTATGTACGTGTAAATATACACCATTGTGTTATTTTGCTGACAATTGTATGGGAACTGTAAGTCATGATCCACAGACATTTGCACTCAACAAATTGTTAGACCAGGTTGCAAGGACATCATGGATTGAACCAATTCCGAAAGCTACACTCAACAAATAGCTTAGCAAAGCCCAAACACAATTATATGATATTTTATTGGACTCTTGAGCTTACATGTTGGTCAATGAAGTGCTGATCTGAACACCTTTCTGTGAACTTCAAGTGGAGTTTCTTGTGCTATTGTTTCTCAATGTGACTGGATCATAAAGACGAGTGAAAATGTGCTTCGCTCTTAGTGCTGTTTCACGAGCATTTACTTAGCTCTTGAGAAATGGTGAGAACAAAACACATACAACAGTTTTAGGGTTGCAGAAAATTCGATTTTATTCATTCTAATCTAAACTTAAGTACATGTACATACAAATATTCTGTGTGAAAATATGTCACGGTTACAAGTAATGACACCTGATGTTATTTCTAGCAATTAATTGGGTTCATTACAGCAACCAAAGGAAAGTCAATGGGCTGTAAGTTCGGGATCGGATGGCTGGTCGTGTGGGTTTAGCGTCTGCGGCGTCTGCTCCCTGCCGTGCTGCAGACGGACTCCTCGCAGCTGCACGTCTCCACGGTGGTGTACTGTTGTTGACGGGTGGAGCCATCAGCACACGTCAACGTTGCTTCCTTCACAGCGGTGGTCAGCTCCTTGCAACATGAACACCGGTGCACCATCATGTTGGCACCCACGGAGAACCTGCACACACACACACAGACACGGATTAATTTCTCTCACATAGTATACATTTTTTTATATCACCACCTTTTCCCCTCTGCCACTATTGCTGCTGCAAATGAAGGATAATCTTATGATATATAGATCTCATATACGTGTGTGTACATACTTGTATCAGAGTACATCCCTAACACAAGACTGGCAATACAAGAGCCATGTCAAAGACTTGCTGGACAATACATGCTCTTTTTCAACAGCCTTTGGTTACAAATAGCATGTTTTGAAACTATCAGCACAACCATTTCTGCCAGGTGGGAAACGAACAATTGCATTCTGCTAATGTAATTTTTTCCCTACAGCAATAAGAAGGAGTAGCCAGTCTGGGAAAATGAGTGACCCGATGGTTTGGTTATGGGCTTCAAGCTCCTTCAAGAGATCAACAACATTCCTGAGTACTGCTATTTCAATTACATTCCACAAAAAATCGATTTATCCATCTAAAATGTGACACGCATAAACATTCTGTCTCTTTACACATTTTTAGAGGTATCCAGTTGTCTACTAAGGGACATCTCTTACCATGTCTACATGGCTAAAGGCACTGATAGTATCGTCCCTCACAAAATTCGTTTTTCACTCGCCATTGGCTGATGAGGTCACTATGTATTTTTCATTGTATTCCTAAATATTTCCATCATGGTCATCGTAACTATTTACTGTTACATTATTTGTGTTTAATCAATGATCCTTGTGTTTTCATGTGGTCCTGGGCATGAGAGCACTTCCTCAGTGTATCCCCAGTGTATCCCCCAGGCCTATCTTCTGACCTGTTAATGGCATTAAGTTATGGAAAGCTAGATATGTCGGCTAGCCTGATTTCTGGTACAACTCTAACTATATTGAGTCAAAACGTTCACGCCCAGTATTGCAAACAATGCAGTGGATGTGATGTGAGGCTTACTTGGATGAGCTTCCACAGGTTCCTGAGCAGAAGGACATTTGGACAGGCGTCAGGTTTTTACATCCGCTGATCTCGATAACGGTCGCCTCAGTCTTCACCTCACACATACTGCGCAGTTGGCCTGTAACATGTGACCAGGGTTAGTCATCTGTAAGCTATGCTCATGATCCTATCATCAGATCATCAGAACCATCAGTTGCCGTCGAAGGCTTCTGCTGTTTCAAATAAAACTGGAAGAAAATCACAAGACTGGTCTCGGCATTCATTCATTCATACATTACAGGAATCGTGAATTATAGTGGTCGAAAAAAACAGCACCGTGCGTTTGGGGTGACATCATCCAGCACCAATTTGAACAAATCAGGAGTTGGCAAACGATACAGTACGCTGCCATAGGTTACAGCTCTTAAGAACATGGACCGGTTCTACTCACATGTCTTGCAGCATCCTTTAGAGTCGGTTTCCTCGGTGCCCTGGATAAAGGGTGAATGAGAGTGTGTGTTGAAAATCAGAGCATGCATGCCGTCCTGTGACACAGTAGCGTTGTAAGATTGCCTTGAGAAAGTAAATGAAAAAGACGTACAGGCACGCAGTCCTCTGGGTTGTACATGGCACAAGTGGTTTTGGACTCAATGGAGGTGGGCGGTGTCGTAGAAAGATCACAGGTGTATTCAACACAGTTGTCACCAGGGGGCGACCAGGTCCCATTCTGCCAATCAGAATAGAAGCAGCGGTAAAACCATGAGTGAGGGAATGAGTAAAAGTAATAATGGAATTATTAATAATTACACACGGTGACATGGATCATAATCTCCCTCAAGTATGCCTCACATCAGCAGACAAGAACACGATTCATACTGATTTCAATCAGTACCGCAGAACTAACCTGCACGGTATACTGGGTGTTGTTATAAGTTATGATACAGCTCTTCTGGGTGCATGTGCCACAGCATCTGTTTTCAACAGGCGTGTACTCGTAACCCTAAAAACACACACACACACACACACACACACACACACAAAGAGAGAGAAAGTGAGTTAAGTGACTGAGGCCACTTCTAAACATTATTTTTTGAGAAAATAGACCAAATTGTGACATGCCATTCACAGTTGTGCTTGTGTGGGAGAACGCTTACCGCTTCACAGGTTGTGTTACAGCTGAGGGGCATACACACGATGGAGTGAAGCCCTGTCTGGGCATCCTTGTCACTGCTACAGGAACACTCCATACAGGGATCTGAGGATGGGACCTTTGACCCCGGCTGAAGGGGACACATACACATGATGGAGATGCATAAACATGAACGAATACCGTCTCATTTGGGTATCTGATCAGAAAATATGCTACTGTGGTGACACACATTATGGGACATAATTCACCAGAGACTGTGGCTCCTTTAAGTTAGGGAGTTGAGAGTTAACACTGTTGCATTCTGGGTATTTAGGTTAGGACACACGGCATGTAGCTCTGATGTGACCGGTTTGTTACTGTAATAGTTAACGTTACTTTGAAAGTGGAAAACTAAAGTGAGATCCGACTCTACTCCGTCTCTCCGTCTCCTTTCTTTGAGCAATTCCACACTACTGGCAATTTTTTTAAAATTTAGTATTCATTTGATTTATCTAGTTTTCGTAAACATTTTTGGACGGTCGCAGTTGAAATTAAAAGGGAAACCGTGATCGAGGGATAATGGCTTCTTACCGAGTACTCCTCACCAAGTCGGACACACACTTCTTTTGGAACTGTGGGGGAGAAAAACACGTGCCAATATTAGACATATTCTATACTATAATACAGATATCAAACAAAGATGAAGAGCACATTTTACTTAATAGGTTTAAATGATTTAACTCACAGCCTAAATGAGAATTCATTGTTCCCATGGCTATATTTATAAATTCATACATTCCACAAAAGCCTATATTGGGTCAATGCAGTGAAAAGGTGACCAACTGCTATACATGGTATGTATGTATATTCTCCATTCATTTAAAGTCTGTGTAAAGTACAAATAAATATGTTCAGATTGTGTCACACCACAGAAAAATGTGTTAATAACCACCCGGCCAAATTTTAATGATTACACAAATCGGCAAGTATATAAAATTTGGTTTCAAAATCATGAAATCTGCTGAAGGCGCTGAAACTGAACCTTCAGTGATCACAAAATTCTGGTATCCACAGGGAAGATGCATTTGTGGGACGAAGGCATAGCTAGCTAGCAAACCGTAGGCTGTAGTAAGTGCGACGTTAAGTTAGTAACTCGCGAATGAGCAGGAGCACCACTGATGCTAATGCGCTCTAGTGTTTATATAGGGTGTTAGGGGCATTTACACATGTATAATGTGTTTAGAAACAAATCACTGAATTTACACAGACTTTAACCAAACTAGATTACCAATTAACAAGTAGCTGTCTGTTAACCAACAATGACCAAGTTTGTTTTATACGAATTTCAGGCAACACACTACGTCATGAGTTTCCATCAACTGGACACAGCTACGGTAAGTTGTGACATACCGCAGGTATAGTCCGTGCAGCAGTCTCCGCTGGTCTTCGTGACGTTGGTTTCGTGTCCTGCTGGGCACGGTGACACGGCAGGGCACCGACTGGTGTCGCACTCTGTAAATGGACAAGAGCTGTTTTTCCGACGCCTGGGATGTATCCATCTCAAACAGTTACTCATCCAGTAGTATACCACGGTTGTTTGCCATTGACCTCTTTTTAAATTTGTTTTCTTTAAACAAATAGCCCAGAGCTTGGGGCCATGTGAAACAGTAAATACGATTTCCGTAATACAAATTCTAACATGAATAACACGCATGCCTCTAGGACAGGAAAGCAACATCTTCGTCAGTAGAGTTAATATTTTCCTTAATTGTCCTTTACCTCTGACTTGACGCTGAACAAATAAAGTATCACATGTTCATTCTTCAAGTTGTGTTGAAAGTGGGACAGGCAGCTCGACTTACCGCATGTCTCCTTGAAGCAGCAGCCAGCTGTTTCGTTAACGGCTTTAAAGCCGGGATCACTACAGCTGGGGCTGGGCTCCTCCGGGCAGGACACAGGAGTACACTGGACACTCATGGTTTCATTGTCACACATGCAGTTACTGCAATCGCTTGTCCAAATGTCACCAGGCTGGTCGGGAAAAGAGGGGTTGAATGTGTTAAAGACACACGCAGTATAGTGTAATAATACGTAGTCTTTAAAGTGTGTGAACGGATCAATTTTGAGCCTGCTATGAGAGTTGAGATAGATGGTAGATTTAGATTAGATAGATCTTGGTTGAAGAGATGATGATATTATAGATAGTATTGTCTTGCAGTGTTACATAAAATGAAACAATACATACAATGCAAATATTATAATAAAAACAATAGCTTCACATCCTCAGTGCCAGTTCTTACCTGCTTTGGCTTGCCGTCAGGTCCAACACAGTCTAGAAGAAAGAAAGACAACAAAATGAGATGTTTTAGAAGATGCTGGTGTGCTGCTTCAGGGTTTAGGTAAAACATCTAAATGTGTGTAAAAATAGATATTAGATATTATGAGATTATTAGAGATTATGTTGGTGTCGTCATCCAGTGCCATTACTATTCCTATGTCCCTGAGTAAACTAGAAAGGTCTTTTAAATGAGCTCCATCTTACCGCAGGACACCACGCAGACGTCATACACCGTGTTGAACAGCGTTGTGTCTGGGGCACAGTAGCAGCCCTCCTTGAGCGATGTGCCGTTCTGTGTTTGTATCTCTGAATCGTACTTTTCGTTATACCTGCACATTGAGGATGGAAGCAATTCAATTTATTCAACTGCAATAAACATATTTCTACGCAATACTACGGTCAAGATAGTCTAGCGGCTCCCAGCCGTAAGGTCCTGGGCTCAAACCCCCGATGTCTGCAGTCTACCTTGCCTGCTCCTCAATGATGTATGTGAAATTCTACTGTATGTCTCTGTGGATAAATGAGTCTGCTAAATCAGTACGTAGTAATCGTAAATAGGTTAAAGTTTTTTTACAAATATGAAAAGTTGACGGAAGATCTACCTGGAGTTGCATGTAGGCTCCACAGGTGGACCGCAGGCATTGTACACTTTGCCGCTGGGACAATCAGGGTCTGTGGAACGGAGATGATATATGTACTTAGAATACATAAGTTTAAAAAAAGCAAAGCATCTCATAAACTGACATGTGTACTAAACTCAGATTGAACTGTCACTAATCATACAGGTATAAATATGCTACTAATCCAATTATATAATATTCCGATAGCTACTCAGCATTTTCAATTTTAGTTTTTGTAGTTACTCCAATTTGGATCGTATGCTTTGACTGCTCTCAGCCTAACTTGTAAAGTCTCTTTGGCGAAAAGACTAAACGTAAACGTCTACATCGTCTTACCAGCTGGAACTCTGACTCACCGCATTGGCCGTTTGTGGCGTTCCTCCAGTCGATGCAGACTCCGGACTTGGCACACTCGCTTGCGTAGACCGCAAAGATGGTGCACGTGTCGTTGTCCCCGTTGCAAACGTCCGACCGGCAGGTCTTCAGGAACTGATTCGGCGACACGTGCAAGTGGCACGGTGAAAACACACTAGAAGGAGACACGGACCGTGTGAGGAAGGATCGATCACTTTGAGGACTTGTCGTCACATCTCTCAAACTGAGAACTGTGATTACTGTAATACAGGTAGGGAATGGGATATCAACGCCCATGGGTTATTTTGCCTTTTATGGCCTTCATGTCCATGCATTTCTTTCAAATGAAAATGTACATCCAAAAGTTAAAAAATAAGCACGTCTCTGCAACACGTGTCTGTATTATTGAAAAACAACGAGAACAATTGTTAAAGAACAGCCAAATATTAGGCTACGCATGAGGGATGTTGCACGTGACTTACACCATAATGTAGCATTGGACTACTAGCATAAAAGAAAGGACAACACACAACGAAATGGATGGCCACCAAGGTTTTTTTGGGCTGGAAGGTATAGCACGCGGTGTGAGTGCTCTCATTGGAAATAATGGTTTAGAATTCGTTAACGTCTTTTGTCCGGCGTGCGACCCCCTTTACTCTCGTCCAAACGGAGACTGAAGATCTGCGACGTTAGGTTCTCTTTCATAGGTTACAGTTCCCACACTCTAGTGGTTACGGTTCCTGTCTCCTCACCTGCTGCTCAGGATGTCACAGGCTGTGGACTGGCAGGGTGTTGGACTGGTGCTCGACGTTGTGTACGAAGGGGCCGTCGTGGGCGGGACAGTGGGCGTGACACAGGGCGTGTCGGGAACAAGCCATTTGCCGGCGGATTCCGTGCACTCCTCTAACTGCCCGTTGGGCCCGTGGCAGTCATTGGCTATGGAGTTGTCACATGTACCTAGGAGGGAGGGGGGTGGTTGAAGGGTTATCTGTTCTGGCCTTCTCAAGTCATTCATTTTCACCATCAAATAAACTCAAGATATTGTCTATTGTTCAACAGTTTTTCAGGGGTTAATGCAACTCACCACATAGTCCCTCTGTGGTGCCGCTAAAGAGCTTAGGGGATAAATCGATTCTGAAGTATGAGCCACCGTTTGAGCCACCAAAGATGATCTCACTATCGAGGGCCGGTATTTGCAGTGTGATCACCATATTTGTACCAGTAATGTGCAGGTCATTGTTGGTATATGCAGGGTATATGCGTTTGTCATTCAAAAGCACCTAGTAAGGAAGGAAAAGAAGCCAGGTCAGCCAAACCCAGCACTAACGTTTCTAGTTGATCTCGATACAATGCACAATCGCTTAGAGTAAATTATGTATTATTATGATTAGTATGATGCATGTGCTTTGTGCTGGTATAATCTATACATTTGGTTCATGGTGGGGCTGAAGGCATCTTCATAACTTGAAATGACCATAGCTTATTGGTAGAAAGAAAATTCAATGTTGCCTAATGGGTTAAAATCTTTTGTTTTGTAATGTAATTTGTAATTTGGGACAAATACACAACTTTCCATAAGTTTGCTGCTGGTTAGTTATTCTTTTAATATATCATTTCAACGAATTGGCCAACAAATTGAAGTTGAATGGATGCTTACCATTTTGCTTGTTCCATTATTGTCTGAAGTCAGGACGACCACGTACTGCTTGTAGTTTACAATGAGCGCTTGGGGGCAGAATGTAGGGTCCTCCACCAAGCAAAATCTATTGTTTACTATTACAGTCAGATTGTATTTCGGAATGATCTCTTTCACTGCATAGTAAGAGCAGTTCTGGTTGAAATTGTACGATTCCCCGTCAAATGTTAAAAAGGAAGTTTTCTTCCAGCTGGTGCACTGACCTGAAATGTAAATCGAAACATTTACAAACATAGGTTGTAATGTGTAATATACCACAAGGGACTTTATCGGTATCAATGTGGTTCAGTAGCTAAATTGGAGAAAAGGTATGAGGTTGCATTTGCCAACCAACTTACATGGACATATGTAGTGATAACAGCATCCACTTTCATCAGTAACCTTAAGAGGCGCCTCATCATTTGAACAGCGGGGAGGTTCAGTTGATGGACAGGGAACAGGGTTCTGAACAACCTGATCGTTGATGCAAGAGGCTGTGGTGCAGTTGTCAACATTCCATGTCTCTCCATTCTAGGCAGGAATATAAGATTTAAATTACAGGACAAACAAGTGTTCAAAAAGTGTTTGTAAAGTATTCACAGAATTGCCTGGCACATTATATCCATGTTCTACAATTCAACAAACATACAGTCGGCAGAGACTTGCACCACAAACTTTTTGGACGTTTTACCTCTTTAGTTTCGTTCAAATATACACAGTGTCCAACTGTGGTAGCGGAGGTGCCGACGGTTGTGTCAGTGGGCAGGGTTATGGTGGTGCTGACCCCTGCCGTGGTAGAGCTGGCGGCAGTGGTGGTCGACGAACAGGGCAGCACGGATGTGGTAATGTTACAAGATGGCCCGCAATGGGCGACGTAGCAATAGCCCAAACCATCATCACGGTTGTACAGCAATTGCCCTATGAAAAGGAAAGACATTAAGATTGGTACTGAAATGGAAGATGAACATAGTCTTACTAAAAATCCATGTTTACAAAAGAACAGCACCATAACATTCACATATCTCAATAGTGATGAAATATAATATTAAGATAAACAATGACTGAATTGGCTCTGAAACTCTTTTTTAAGGTTGTTTGCTAGGTTTATTGACCTTGAAGATTTTTTTTTTTACCAGGGTAATATAATCATGCTGTGTATGCAATGATCAAGACAACAATTAAGTAAGTCCACACGCTGACTTCAAGTGCTTGGAATAAAACTGGATTGTGAAATATCGCTTACCTGGAAGATACTGTGTTCCATTGACAACACATTTGCATGAGGTAGTTGAAGGAATGCCAGTAGTAGTTTTGATTACTAAACTGCCTGTAGTAGGGACATATACAGACGTAGTCCCTGTTCTGACTGTTTCAACTGTAGTTATGCGTGTCGTGAAGCTTGTTTCAGGAACTGCTGTAGTACTTGATGTAGGCAAAATCGCGGTAGGTGGTAGAGTCTTTGTAAGTGGTTGGATGGAAGTTGTCTCTAATAGAGTAGTTGAGATCTGTGCAACTGTAGTAGTACCTTTAACTTTTGTTGTTGTTGAAAATACAGAGGCTGTAGATGGTGATGGTGGCTTTGTTGAAACAGTCGCAGCTGTTGTTACCACTGATGTAGTTTCAGTGGGCTTGGCTGTAGTACCTTCAGTTGTTACAACTGTTGTCTCTGTTGTCCCTGTCACAACTGTGGATTTGGAAGTTACAACTGTTGTTTCAGGGCTAGCTGTTGAGGACTGTGTCACTGAAGTGGTGGTTTCAACTACAGATGTTGTAGCAGCCGTTGTTGGACTGGTGGTTTCGACTTTAGATGGTTTTGTTGTTGAAGCAGTGGCAGCTGTTGTTATCTCGGATGTTGTAGTTTCAGTGGGCTTGGCTGTAGTACCTTCAGTTGTTACTGCTGGAGTCTCTGTTGTCTCTGTCACAACTGTGGATTTGGAAGTTACAACTGTTGTTTCAGGGCTAGCTGTTGAGGACTGTGTCACTGAAGTGGTGGTTTCAACTACAGATGTTGTAGCAGCTGTTGTGGACCAGTGGTTTCTACTGTAGGTGGCTGTGTTGTTGATACAGTCTCAGCTGTTGTTACCTCGGATGTTGTAGTTTCGTGGGCTTGGCTGTAGTACCTAGTTGTTACTGCTGGAGTCTCTGTTGTCCTGTCACAACTGTGGATTTGGAAGTTACACTGTTGTTTCAGGGCTAGCTGTTGAGGACTGTGTCACTGAAGTGGGGTTTCAACTACAGATGTTGTAGCAGCGTTGTTGGACCGTGGTTTCTCTGTAGGTGGCTGGTTGTTGATACAGTCCAGCTGTTGTTACCTCGGATGTTGTAGTTTCAGTGGGCTTGGCTGTAGTACCTTCAGTTGTTACTGCTGGAGTCTCTGTTGTCCTGTCACAACTGTGGATTTGGAAGTTACAACTGTTGTTTCAGGGCTAGCTGTTGAGGACTGTGTCACTGAAGTGGTGGTTTCAACTACAGATGTTGTAGCAGCTGTTGTTGGACCAGTGGTTTCTACTGTAGGTGGCTGTGTTGTTGATACAGTCTCAGCTGTTGTTACCTCGGATGTTGTAGTTTCAGTGGGCTTGGCTGTAGTACCCTTAGTTG
>OMNO01079095.1:0-12500 GCA_900303215.1 Trachyrincus scabrus | reverse complement strand
GAATTACTGTTCTAGGTTTCATACATCCTTTGTAAACATGTTCTCAACTTGATTGTACAGTCATGAAGTTAATCTCACAATACATGGTTATCCAAGAAATGATTTATTAACAACCCAGACAGACAACATTTAGCGTTTTCCTCCAACACGTGGTGCATTGACCTTCATGGGCTTTGCGATCTTGGTTTTTGGGGCAGCCTTGGTTGGAGCCTGTCAAAGAAAAGAAATACATTACAACAGTACTTGAAGGTTCCTAGATGGCATTTTGGATAGTAGTCGCCACACTAAAACAAGGTAATAAAGTCGTATTAAACTGACATCAAGACTATTCATGCCAAATACATGGAAATGGATTTGTCCATTTGTAACTTGTCAACGCGTATTTCTGGGTTGTCGATCTTATGCAGTGGTTGTAAATGCCACGTTTTGGCTAGGATGCATTTACAGAAATCATAGGCTTGTCGACCATTTACCCAATGTAGCGGCCAACATGTAAATGCATACCTTTTATACAACTATTTCAATACAGGCGGACTACGTTATAAGTTAGTTTGGGAAGGTTTGATCCAGGGAAGTGAGTGGGATTGAGTAGAACTCAAAACGGCTTTCTTAACTGTCCAGTAGAAGCAAGGTTTCACTATTAAGAGACACGCTTGCTTCAGGCAAATTATTTGAACGTCAAATAAAAACAAGCATGGCTTCATCAAAATGAAGACCCATTTGAGTTTCATTTTTGATTATTTTGTCCAGCAATTTTACACAAATTTTAACTTGCGTTGAATCAACATCAGTGCTTTCAATATGCCATACAATACTGTAACATTACAAATAATACACATTATGGATGTCAGTTTCGGTTAATTTTACGACCAATTTAATTTAGCGTTTTTCACATTTTAATTTTCAAAAAGCAAACTAAATGATCAGGCTATCATTTTCACTGCGGTCTCCAGCCCTCAGCATCCGCCAAACAAGTGATCTCGTGCGCTATGCTTGTTTGTTGATAAGATCAGCCGCAGGCTGAGTTGACAGCTAGAGGTTTATCAGCACCTGAAGCTACTACAGATTCCCACCGTGAGCAAAATTCCAGTGAACAGAATATCTGGTGAGTCAAACAAGTATTTGTGCAAATGGAATGACACTTAATATTCAGTTAAGTAGAAGTTCATGTTGGAAAGACGTACTTTAAGTTTCTGGTTAGGTAGCTAGTAAACAATACGTGAAACTGAAAGTAAACAATAGCAGTATCACTTTGGTCTTCATGATAAAGTACTATGGCAATTCAGTTTGCTTTGTCCACAAATCTTCGCTTGCGTGTCTAGTGTGAACCCGGCGTCCCGTTAGCGGAGTGTGTGTATGCAAATGAACCTTTAGCCTGCGTAACGGGTCAAAAATATCCTGCGGTTAACCGTTGACATACCCAATTCACACATACACTGACACTTTAGATTGTAGGAGAGTTTGGAGGCCGACCAATGGTAGAAAGTCAATGAAGACGTCAAGGGCCAGTACTATGATCTCCAGTTGGTCTATGGCTGCAGGTGTGGCATGAGCACTGCTGCGGAGGCTGTAAAACACAGTCCCGCAACAGCACATAACACAGACTACACTGTGCACACCATCCACCGGCAGCCAATATGGCAAATTATCATACAGTTTTGATCCAGGGAAATTAGTAGGATCGAGTAGAACTCAAACAGCTTTCCTAAACCCTCCAGTGGAAGCCAGCCTGCTTCAGGGTTAGGGTTACCCTAACCCTAGCCTGTTCTTTGTGAAATGGGATTGAAAAACGGGAGCATCGGCTTCATCTGACCTTTGCTGTTGTGGCCGCAGGCTTCTTGGTTGCCTGCTTGGCCTTCTTGGCCTCCTTGGCAGCCCTACAACACAGACAAGTCAACTGTTAGAAGGGCTCAGCTAACCACTCACAACGTTGGACTATACAAATACACACTTGTTTTCCCCCCCAGTGAATACATTTACTCAAAAAGAATCACAAAATCTAGCATAAGGATTGATACTGGGTATCGCCAGGTAGGCAAGATTAAGTGCTACATACTCAACCAAGTATGAAAATATGCCATTTCAAGTACCGACATCAGTTTGAACACACTTCGCACATCTTTAGACTCCAGTGCTCTGGGTGGAGGTGAATAGGCGGTGGCGTTGAGGTGCGTCTCCTACCTGATGGCCTGCTCCCGCTGGGCCTTGCGGACCTCGGGCTTCTGGTTCCTCTTGGCCATGATGTCAGCAAGAGAGGCACCAGTAATGGCCCTCTGGAACTTCACGGCACGACGTGTGCGCTTCTTCGCCACCTCTTCCTGTCAACACGGATGGGAAAGCAACAGATCATTATGTGACCACAATATGCAGAGCGGCAGCGCTTCAGATGAGCAAACCAATAAAGGAGGCACGTTTATACATTGCATTGTTATGACAATTTTACAATAATTCTTACTACTGCGGAATCACCAGTGTGGAGTCACTAGTATTCTTTCAATATGCCACGCAATTCTACAACATTACATTCATACAGATGCATATATATTATATACAATACTTGTAGGAGAGAATGGAGGCAGACCAATGGTAAAATGTCAATGAAGACGTCAAGGGCCTGTACTATGACTTCCAGTTGGTCTATGGCTGCAGGTGTGGCATGAGCACTGCTGCGGAGGCTGTAAAACACAGTCCCGCAACAGTACATAACACAGACTACACTGTGCACACCATCCACCGGCAGCCAATATGGCAAATAATCAGTCACTCTTCAAGTCTTAATGCTCAACATGAAACACATGCTGAATAAGTCCCCGTGAATACAGAAGACGTTACTTACAGATTGGCCCTTCTTGTGCTTGCGCCTGTACAGAACTGTCCAGTTGATCTGTCTGGGGTTCCTCTTTGACAGGAAGGCGGACTCGCACTTGCCATTCAAGAACTGGAAGACCTGATAAAAGCAACTGTGTTACCATGATGTTGACGTGACACTGGCGTGTTTAGCTCAAATGACTGGTATAAAATAGGATGAAATCGGTTATAACATCTTCGAAAAAACATTGACACCATTTACCAAGTGTTGCACAGACACGGAATACGTTTATTGTAGCAACTATGAGCAACATACTTGTAGCTAGCAAGCGTAGCTATGCCATTGCATGCCGACAAGGCCTGAATCAACAAACTGTTCCGATTCCATGATAGTTACCACACTGAACAGACAATACAAGCAAACAATAAAACCACAATTGTTTTAATGAGCAAACGCTGAAAACCACAGTAAGAAAGACACGTATGTCTCTCAGAAGCGTTACCTTTCCGTCTATCCTGGCGTATCGGCGGCCATGGCCGGGGTATATTTTATACCCGCTAAAACTGCACAACTCGACCCTGAAAACCACAAATACAAACCATCAGTGGGGTAAACTCATGATTCCTAACTATAACCAACATCACATTAAGCTAGTGCTTATTTATATACTGTGATGATCATAGATTATATTCCTGGGACTCACTTCATGATGGCTACGAGAGGGCACAAAACCGGAAAGGAAGACAGGCGGATGCGGAAACTAAATTATGTCATCCGAATTTTTTATTTATGAACAATGTGATATATATGTCTCGCTGTTCAAATCGCAAAATGCGTTTCATACAACACGCATACATATATATATAAAACATACATCAAAAATTATCTTATTTTATTTAATACATTTTATCCAATCGTCGACGTATGCGTTAGATGACGTCACTGGCTAACGTTAGGAGCGTAGCTATGGTTGCCGAGTGGTTCAGCAGAAGCGGGAAGTAACGAACAGACACTAGACGAATTATAATCAGAAACACACATGCTTCTAATACCTCATGTAAAGGGCCAGGCTGTGGTGCATTTAGCTCAACGGGCAGGCTCCGACTGAGACAAGAGGTTGTTGTTGTTGTTGTTGTTGTTGGGACCACTTTGTGAAGTGACCGGAGTGTAGTTTTTCTTACAGTTTCGCCATGGGTGTATCCGATTTTAAACTTGACGCGAACGCTGGTAAGCTTCATATAATTATGTTTGACATATATGCGATTGTTGTGTGTGACAATTCAACGCCCGACCTGGATGCATGTTGATAACTCTTCGTTGTGCCTACACATTTTGCTAGTGCTAATTAGCAGTTGAATGGCCCATAGCTAATGTTGACGTGAGCTAGCAGTGTTGTTGTAGTGGTCGTTAGCCACATTGGTTCGGTGCCGCAACCTCATATTTTAGTCTTTGAGACATGTTGGATAACTACCAGTTGATAATAATTATTAATAGTCATTGTTGTCAGTCATTACAGTTCTTTGGCTCATTTCTTGAAACAGTGTTATCATTCTCAAAGCTCTTGGTGCTTCTTTGGTTCAGCACCACACCATAGCTCATCACCTGCAAAAGGTCATAACTCAACAGAAACATTTCACTCATGCTTCAAAACAAAGTTATTGTCTCGTATAAAAAGGTCAATGTGTAAACAATGGTGGTCAAATGTTTCTATGTTTTGTCAGTATGGCAGTGGACCCTGGTGGAAATGTTCCTTATATCCACATTTCAGTCTTGTCCTATTTTTTTTTCCATCGACACTGAATGTTTGCTGTTCTAGAATGTTATTTTTGTCTGGCTAACTGAATGCAAATGTGTATAAAACTGAATGCTATTCAGATGCCGATTTCAACAGTACAAGGTTTTACATTACACATTGCACTCATTTCCACTGGATGTCCTGTCTGACTGGCCAGAGATCTTCATCCACATCACACCAGATGTTTTCCCTGTTCTGCTGTTCAAGTTTCACCTGACAGGCACTTTAGCAGACGGTACAAAACATCCATATTACTGTAATGATATTCATGGTACATATGCCTGATTTTGACAATTGAATGGACTATTGTGCTGTTGATGACTTAACAATGAAATAATTCCTACATGTTTTGGAGAGTACAACTATTCTAACTGAGAAGCAGTTAGAATAGTTAGAATAATCAGTTTTGATCAGAAAGATATATTCAATTGGTAATTGTGCAAATTGTAGACAATTGTACTTAGTCATTTGCATAGATGTGCTAAAACATTTGCAATTTGTTTAAAAGAATGAAAAAATAAAATCTGTTGTGACGGTGGTTTGAGGTTTGCACACGTTTTGAAAATATTAATTATCATTTGAGAATTGTGCCAAAGCAATTGAGAAAAACTAAGTAATAGTCATCTGCCATTACTTCATAGTTAGACGTCTAAACTGATTCCTGAACTGTTCTGTCTGTATGGTCATGCTGGTTACAATATAATGTGTGTAATAAATACTTGTTTCACATGTATGATGCTTGTGTTGGCTCATGACATTACCAGATAAATAGGAAAATTACATCCAACCATCATCAATCTCCTTCCTGTTCTTTGTTTTAGGCCCTGTGGTGGACCTCTCAGCCCAGGGAATCCAAAAGTTGGAACCCAGTTTTACATGCTCAGATGAAACCCACACCCTCATTCTGGATCGCAACAACATCATGAAATTAGATCATCTGGAAAGAAGTCCAGGGCTACAACAGGTGCATTCAAATACTTTTTCTCTCTCTCTCTATCCATCTATCTAATATTGTGTTACATTTTGCTAACACACTCATTGTCCCCAGCTCTCTGTTGCCAGCAACCGTCTGGTGCGGATGATGGGTGTTTGTCGGCTAACTGAGCTGAGGGTTTTGAACCTGCCCAATAACAGTATTGGTTACATCGAGGGGCTTCGGGACCTGCCGCACCTGGAGTGGCTCAACCTGTCTGGTAACAACATCAAGGTCCGTGGACGGGACGTTGGGATTGACTTTGATTGCCTACCCACTACCATATTTGTCTTTTTTTTTTGCTAATGGAGTATCTGTTTGTATCTATTTTCTTCAGGTCATTGAGCAACTCCACAACTGCGTTTCCGTCCAACACCTGGACCTGTCCGACAATAACATATCAACTATTGGAGACTTGACTAAGCTGTTGGCCTTAAAAGTAAGCATTAAAGGATCCAGAGCTGAAGTAGCAAGCTGTCCATTCATATACGACTCACCTGGTTAGTGTTGTTTTGATTTGCTGCCATTTTGTTTAATTGCAGACACTCTTGCTTCACGGAAACAGCATAACAACCCTCCGTACGGTTCCAGCCCACCTGCCCACCCGTCTATCAATTCTCTCCCTGGCTGAAAATGAGATAAGAGATCTCAATGAGGTAGATATTTTGCCGAAGCAGGAACCGTTTAACTAACTTTCTTCCCTTTTCCCTTCCATCTAATTTGTGCTCATTCTGTGCTCTACTTTAGGCGTCCCACTTGGCACCTCTTCAGGATCTGGAGCAGCTCTCTATAATGAGCAACCCCTGTGTCATGGCCACCCCATCCCTGCCAGGGTTTGACTACAGGCCGTATGTCATGAGCTGGTGCCTGAGCCTCAAGGTCCTGGATGGCTATGTAGTTTCACAGAAAGAAAGGTACGTAAAACAATACAGATCTAAGCGGTGTTAATAAATATAAATTGTAACCCTGGAATGAATGTAATCTTGTGTAGTAATCTTGATGTTTTGTTTTTACTGCTACCAGTTTAAAGGCAGAATGGCTGTATAGCCAGGGCAAAGGTCGCTCGTATCGGCCTGGTCAGCACGTGCAGCTGGTCCAGTACCTGGCCACCATGTGTCCCCTGACCACCAGCCCAGCGCTGGAGACAGCAGAGGACGCCAAGCTGGAGAAGATCCTCAGTAAGCAGAGGTAGGTTGTCCACACTGAGAATCCAACACACAGACACACACACACAAGTTTAGAATACACCAATATATACAGTGCTTACTGTTGGGCATTAAAGACACATAGCGGACACCCTGTAGCACGGCTCTATCCATAGTGATGTTGCATGTATTCTGAGCACGATGGGCACTTTGGTTTGATTTTCTCTCAGGCTTCACCAAAGACAGCTGCTACAGCAGACGCAGGGCGGCTGCCCCAGCCCGCCTCGCCCTACCCACTTGGACGTGGAGACCCTCAGTCCTCAGCAGACTGCCCCACAAGGACCAGTGATGGAAGAGAATAGATCCACCTCACCAGCTCCAGGCGCTGTTCCAGCAGCCAGAGAGATTGGTGAGATTAGCGTGTTACGTCTTGCAGGGGGATTATATACTTTTCATTGATGGTGTGTTAACTCATTGATGGTGATCTCAATACAATATAATTTTTCTTTATTTTTCATTCGGTTTGTCCGTTCCAGAGCCGACGGTTCAGTACAACCCCTGGATGAGGTCGGACTCTTTCCACCAGCCGGGGCCGGTGCTTCGCAGCCCCCGAGCGGCAGCAGAGGAGTCCCTCCGCCTCGAGGACGTGCAAACAGACGAGGATAAACCCAACGGCAGCCTGCTTTCCTCAGACTCCACCTTCGTGCCCATGTCCGCCGACATAGGAGAGCCGAGGGCGACTCTCTCGGAGAGTGAGGACGAGACGGAAACGTTTGAACCCGACTCTCTGGCCCCGGAGCGCCCGTCCCTGCCCAGAAAGTCAGCAGAAATCTGTTACCAGTGTCCAGATAAGGTGCAAGAAGAGATCGTCATTCAGACAGAAAGCCGGGCGACGGCCGGTTACCACGAGAGTGCTTCCATCTCAACAGCTTGTCCACCAGGGGTCGGGACCGGCTGGCCGCAGAGTGGACCTGCACCAGGACCGGCTCCAGACTGTGGGGAAGGAGAGGTGGAGGAGGAGCCCCAGCAGCAAGTGGACCGGGACGGAGACAGGGCAGCAGTGAGAATTCAGTCGTGGTGGAGGGGCCAGTACGCACGCCACTACAACCCCGTCGCCAGGGAGGTCCGCAGTGAGATCCGCCTGCGCAGGATGCAGGAGCACATTGTTTTCCTGTCTGGAGAGTTGGAGAGGTATGTTGTCACCGCTAACCATCAGCAGAGATCCACGTTGGATCAGTGGTGGGCAATAAATCAATATCAATATGAATCACGATAAAATATGCCTATATATTTTTTTTTTAATACATAATATATCGATATTTTCGATATATACATTATTTACAGCATCATTCACTGATTCAACACAATGCGTTCAAGCAGAATACAATAGGCTACGGCTACGGATGCAAGAAATACCAAAAGACCTTTGAATACACGAGTAGCCCTACTCGTTTTGTAGGAACATTCGTTTTTCAGACATGTTTGTAGGTGCAGACGTCGGCACGTAAACGGGCGTTCTTGGCAGTTGAAGGATAGTTTTTCCCCGTGGCCTTTCTAGTGCTAATAACATTAATTGACTACTATTGTAGTAATAATAATCGTATCCACTGATATGAAAAAGTATATCGTGAGATAGATTTTGGCCATATCGTCCAGCCCTACGTTGGATTATCCCTTGCTTCATGTATGTAACAAGGACACGTGTGCATGTTTTAAAGCGGAGGCAACTAGTAAGAACTTGACAGATCTTGCTTGCCTCGCTCTGCAGAATGCAGGGACGCTATGAGGAAGAGCGCTTGCAGAGAATGGTTCAGGACGAGGCTGTTAAATTCCTTTGGAAACAGGTGAGGGATTTAAATCTAAACTTCCATGCATTTAATTTAATATATTTTCATATACTGTATATATGTACACATATACACAACAACTTCCAACAATTGGAATTTGACACAAGCAATATTCTGCAACAATTTTCAATCATCATTATGATAACTATTTGGGAATGCTCTGCCTGCAGCTCCAGTCAATGCAACAGTGGCAGCGGTCTGTCGAAGGGCAACTAGCCAGCATGAAGCCCTGCGAGGCCCCGGCTGCGACCCCAGCCCCTGGGCCCCGTCCGCTGGTGCTCCCGGTGGCCTGCAGCACGGCAGAGCCGGCCCACACGCACGTTTCCTTCCCAGACTCCGGCTTCCAGTCGACAGGTGAGCAGCAGGCGGCCCTGGAGGACAGCTTCCTCAGCAGCGGCACCGTGGACTCCCTGGAGACGGTGCGGGCACTGGCCCTGGCCGGCCCTGGGGGCCACAGGGCTGTGGCGGGTGGGGACAGTGCAGACTGCAGCCTGCTAGAGCAGTACCTGTCCTCCGTACAGCAGAGGGAGGAGGCGGAGGACGGCATGACCAGCGACAGAACTGAAAGTTCTCAGCCGCCCTCGCCTCTCTCACCCAGCAAGACGGCGCAGCCCGACTCGCAACCCACATGTCAGGATGGCGACAAAGAATCCAAACGCTAATGCACACGGACAAACAAAACGTCTCTCCGGGTTCCGTCTGCGTAGAAAAACTTTGGACTAAACTAGCGCCACAGAGCCGTGCGTTCAAAATCTGGATTAACTTTAGTGAATAGTGAATTGTTGCAAACATGGATGTCTGAAACCGGGTTCAACCGTGTTACATTTTGGCTTTAAATAGATGGCTTATGTTGCTCCACTTAGCCAAACCATGCATAGCTAACTGACACGAAAAGGCCTTGAACAGACTACTTGAGAAGTTGTTCACTTATTTGCTAATATAAACAGTTTAGTTGTTACCTTCTAAACTCACCTGATGAGGTGAGTTTCACCTTCTATATGTTTATTTAATTTGGTAAGCACTTATTGGAAAAAGATCTGATTAGTGGCATTTTATAATATCTTCTATGATTTCCCACCAGTATCCTACTAAATCTATCTATAATACTAATTGCATATCTGGGCATAAACTATGTTGTGTACACATGCTAAAGCCATAGTCTATCAAATAGGATAACGCTGAAGCATAATCTATTCCTCTGTTAATGAAAATAGTAAAATCCACCACTGGAACACAAGTAGCCATTGTAGTTCACTTATTCACCAAACGTTGGTGGTGTTTGACATAAACACTCTTGTCATAAGGGTTAGGGCCATAATCACGTACATCCGACAGGATGTAAGCAGACCTCATGAGCTTCCATTGTGCTTTAACTCTGTTCTCCTTTCTGTTTGACCACCTCTTTCTGATTTTGACTCCATATCCGTATTTATTAAATAGTCAGACACTGAATAACTTCGGATATTGTTTCTTGCCAATTATTGGATGCTTGTCAATACATCAATACGGCCTTTTATCACTGCAATGCACACGAGAGGTTTGTGGCATGTTCTTGTACTTTAGCAGCTGAGCATTGAGGATATGGTAAAGAGCCTCTTGGTCCTGGTGTGGTTGAAATCCTTAAAAAACAATCTCTGTTCAATGAACTTGTTAAGTTTTTTTTTTTTTAACCCAACACAAATCCCAACGGGACTTACTGGCTTATATGTAAATCCACATCATCGTCTCAAGTTTCAAGTTTCAAGTTGAAACTTGAAACTTGAAACGATGATTTGACTTACTGGCTTATATGTAAATCCACATCATCGCCCTCATTTAATGACATTTGCTAATATGGCATGCCCCTAGAAGTTACAAAATCTTTGCGCAAAACTTCTGCATCAGTTCTCAAAACAGTCCGGAGTAAAAGATAGGGACATAGGCCTACATGCGGATCATCAGCATATCTTCAAAAGCCCATCGCGACCCCAGTAACGAGCCCCTGTATCAGCTGGCTGCAGGCTGGAGAGCGCCAGAAGAAACAACGGGGAGCAACAGACCGGAATTCTCTATTTTGATGTATAACGGCGTATTTAAGAAATCTGTGCCGACTTTAGGATCGGTTGACCGCGGACTTTCTGGTTAGCCTAAAAAGGGCGGTTAGTCCGAATGACCGACAGGTGGCCGCGTAGCCGTTGTAACAGACGCACGTGAACTTGATGACGTCGTGGCGCATTGCTGCCTTTGAAGTCCGTCTCCATCCAGACTCCTTCACAGGTAACTTCATACACACACACACACACACACACACGGCCTCCAAAAGGACACTGCCTCTCGCTAGACAGCAAGGCAGCAGGCAGCTGCCTGTCTATGGTCACGAGCCAAGTCTCGCGAGAATAGCGGCGAATCGGTGACAAGCCCTCACACACACATACACACATTTATATTGTGTTAAGGGTTCAGTGTGTCAACAACCACAAGCACCATGGACATGTAATGACCATGGGCGGACGTAGAGCACGGATCTCTGCAGGGACCGCCGAGACCTTTGACGACAGAAAGCTCGAACAAAGTAATCACATTGTGAATGCATGCCTCCGATCGGTTCTATGGTGTGATGCGGCTTACTGGGTAAGATGAGGTAATTTCTATTTATAAAATCGAATTATAAGTTGTGCGGTGACGCTAGTGCATCATATGAATAGACTAAGTTGTGTTAATGTAACCAGGAGTTCGGAGAATAAGAGCTGCTGTGTGGTGAGGAAGACAGAGGGATGGCGTGGACTGTGCTGCTTTGAAATGTTCCTCGCAGACCACACTTCTGAGTGAATTCCAAGGCAGAACCTCATATTCGAGCAATGTCGATTCATCAGAAACAATGAAAGCAATGGAATTATTGAGATGGATTCGCTTATTATGCAATAACGCGCACGTTAATGACAAAGCAGCGTAATGTCTTCTGATCATGAGATTGTATGTATGTATGTATGTATGTATATATATATACATACATACATACATACATACATATGAAAGGGCAAGATGTTTTCAAACGTTTTATTTCATATCAGAAAAAACGGCTGAGAAACATATTTGAAGCCTTCAGAACAAAACAACAGCAGTCCCTCTTTGTTGTTGTTATCCTACTCAGTGTAATACGAGTCTACGGCACTGGCCATTTAACATTCACATGATATCCACAAGCATGTCGGTCTAACAAAGCTTCTAGTGTTTAAGACGTCTATAAATACATCATCAAACATACACAATTACTGTAATTGGATGTGAATCGATATAGCTGTTAGGACCTACTGTAGGCCTATACCACGTTTTATTTCCAAGGTGCTTCGTAGCGGACCACACACACACACACACACACACACACACACACACACTCTCTCTCAAATATATGAAAGTAGTTTTTAATCTGTATCTTTTGTTTAGGTGTTGACAAACCCTACTACCGCTGCTACCACCATGTTGACAGCGGATGTGGAATATGAAGTGGTAGCCACCCATGGGAGACCGAAGGGGGTCATAATGTGTCGGCATCTGTCCAAATATGCCCCCATCTTCCTCCTCCTCGCACTCTTTGGTCTCATCTTCCTGCTGCGCAACATTCACACTCTGGAGGTCAGTGTCGCATTCAGTCATACAGTGTGTGTGTGTGTGTGTGTGTGTGTGTATGTGTGTGTTTCGTTTCTTGCAAGTGCAAGATGGAGGTTTCAGGACTACTTCTCTACACCGCAATGCCTCTCTTCTCGTCTTCCTCAGAACCTGAGCTGCCACACAGCGTCAACACTTTTCCAGCTCCAGAACAGCATCCACACCGCCTTCACCCAGGAGGGGCCTCTACCTCTGTACCGCAACCACACCTTCTGCAGCCACCTGGGCCTGGAGCCGTCCCCCGACGAAGCCCTGGAGGAGCGCTACCTCCTCAACTCCATCGCCT
>OMNO01079092.1:9741-32724 GCA_900303215.1 Trachyrincus scabrus | reverse complement strand
GAGAGAAAGAAAGATTAGATTTGAATTGAAAACAGTGAAAGAAGATGGGAGGAGGTATATTGGGTGAGAGAAAGTGAGATAGTGTCTGAGAGTAGGTGAGAGACAGAGAGCAAGTGGAGAGAAAGAAAGATTGTATTCTACATCAGATCACTCCACCCTAATGGAACATGAGACAGAAGAAGGACCATGTGTCATCTGTATCCCCCCCCCTCCACAATCACAGACAGAGACACCCACACACAGACAGTCACACACAGAGACAGTCACACAGAGACAGTCACACAGAGACACCCACACACAGAGACACCCACGCACAGAGACAGTCACACAGAGAGACAGTCACACAGAGACACCCACACACAGCACACAACACACAAGCTGTGTGGTCCACCTGCTCCATCCTCTCTGTCTGTGTAGTCTCCATACAACCTAGAAAGGATCAGAGCTTCTATGCCCAGAGCCTGCACAACAGACTACACACACACACACACACACACACACACACATAGGAAAACACAAAACAATACACACATTTTGTTTTTGTTGTGTGTGTTTCTCTCAAGGCACAACAGCTGTGGAATATGAATGATGAAAGGGAATATGTTGTATTCTATGGTTTCACCCGAGGAAAAATGTTTTATTTATTATTGCCTTCCTTTCATCCTCCCCTCCCTCCTTCCTTCACTCCTTCGTTTAATAAAGAGTGGTACACTGCAGGGTTTTCATCTGTTCCTATTGGGTTTGTATTTGTCTAAACTACAGTGGATTCATCTACTAGCATCAGAATATTCGCCAGCCATGGAGGGATGAATATTTTAATAGCTTTTTCACACACACACACACACACACACACACACGTGCGCACACACACACACACACACACGCGCGCACACACACACACACACACACGTGCACACACACACACACACACACACACACACACACACACACACGTCCTTTCTTGACACACAACAATCTAATTACATTTCAAGTTCATTGGGCTCTCATACAACAGGTCTTGCAGCAGTATTTGACAAAGCAGTTGGATATAACTTGTATCACACACGCTTGTATCACACATGGCCTCAGAACCAAATGTTAAACAGTTTAAATGCCTTGAAGTGGAGTCCCTCAACGTTTGAGAGATGTTGTCTTGTGAACTTTCCTTTTCTTGCCTCTCCTCCAGATGTCTGAATGTGTCTGAAATTCAATTGAATGATTTCATGGTTCTGCTGGTTCTTTCTGTTTCTTCTGCTGCTCACTGTTCATCTTGCTTACTTTAATTGTGTCTATTAAAAGACAAATACGGTATTGTATTGTCTGTCTGCCAAATGACGGATGGATGATTACCTGATATAGATCGACATTGTTTTCTAAAAACAGTTTTACTTTTGCTTTGGTCCGCTAGATGCATCTTTAGAATGTACCACAACCATTTCTATTCCCTCACAATGTCATGTTAGTATGTCTTCTATGATCTTAACAGTGATTTCATGGTATTGGAGGAGATATTGGCTCTGATCAATACTGTGTGGGATTTGGGGCACATACCCTCTGAGGAGCAGCCCTGGTCATACCAACCTGTTGCAGTAACTGCAGTCATTTGTAAAAGAATGGTAACGGTAACGCAGTCATCAGAAGAGAGGCTTTCACTCCGTATCAAAGTGGCTTTGGGTTAGGAAGGCCCACTATGGATGCAGTGTTGGTGCTTAATGCTGAAGATATTAAGAAGGCCCTTGTTAATAAGGAAGTATTGGTATGTGTATTTCTTAGCACATGTTGATATGCTATGGAAATTGTATGATACAGGAGTGCATGGTTGGATGCTGAACTGGATTTAGTATTTATTGAGGTTACGAATAATCCAGGTTTGGGGGGATATTATCAGACACAGTGGAAATTGCGGGACACCCCAGGGGAGTGTTATTGGTCCAGTTGTGTTTAATATCATGGTCAACAATGTGTTTAATGATATAGGGGAGGGATTTGGTTGATCTATCTTTGCAGATGACGGAGAAATGTGGAAGAGGGGGGCAAAATATCTGATTTGTAATGAAGCAATTGCAAGTAGCTTTAGAAAAGGTGAAGGTTTGGTCAGATAAGTGGGGTTTTAAGTTGACAGTGGCAAAATATGTAGTATTTGGTCGGAAAAGGAAGGTAGACAGCCAGAGTTTAATAATGTGTGCCCCTGGAAAGGGCAAAGGAGTTTAAGTTTCTAGGAGTTTCTATGGCTGGATGAAGGCTGACATGGAAGGTGCATGTGGAAAAAATGGTAAAAAAAATGGTAGTAATTAACGCCTTGCAGGCGTCTCATAATGTTCATGGGGGGCATTCCTGTTCATCGGGGCGAACAGGAATACAATGATGAATTATCAGGCTATGATCCGGTCAGACTTGGACTATGTGTGTCTAGCGTATGGATCTAACTAGACGTGATTCAGGCTAGGGCTCTGTGGCTGTGCACTGGGGCATTCCACACTCCAATCCTGACACTATTGGTAGAACCTACTGCTGAGACTGTGACAAACTTAGCTTGCTTTACACTACTGGGTTAAGTTAATAGGATTTTGTAGTTCCCTCCCTGCTAGTTGTTGGCTGAAGGTTGGGAATTCTCCGGTAGGGGAAACGGTAGTTGTATCGATTCAGCTAGGAAGTGGGCAGTAGTGATGTGGAGATCAGCTCTTTGTTTGTCCTCGGTACATTCAAGTTTGTTAATTAAAAAATAAGGAACTTATCGTTCACGTTCATTTAACCCACAGGCTCATATCCCCAATGTGACCACCGGTCAGTGTATTGAAACAAACTTAATTAATTTCAGGCAATCAAGACCTGGTTTGCTGACACACTTGAGAGCAAAGATGCACTTCTGGCCGCTGTAAGTTTGCCAAAGTTTAAACTGCATGAGAGAGGAGAGAGTGCACTAAAGAGCTGCTGATGTCCGAGTGTGGACACCGGACACTTCCTCACTTGTACCCTCACCTGTACCCATGGCCTCAACCAGCAGCAGTGAGAAGGACTTTAAAAAAAATTTGAAGCAGAGTCAGAGGACATCTACTCAGCAGACAAAGAAGTGATGAGTATTTGAGGGCAGGACAGGGGATAGAGACCCTCAATCAGTTCCCAAGGATCAAAAACATTTTTATGAAATACAACACCCACACTCCATCCAGCCAGCCCGTGGAAAGACTGTTCAGTTTAGGAAGTTTGGTGCTGACTCGAAGAAGGAATAGACTGTCGGTGAAAGGCTTGAGAAGCTTCTCCTGATGAGATATAATTACCATTTCAGATGTGAGCAGTGAAATAGACAAGTGGTGAAGCATAAAATTGGTCCAGATTAAGCAGGAGGGCAAATAGCACATTGCCTATTTGATTGCATTTAACTTAATTGTTGCCCGCTTGCCGAAACTGACCCGCCAGCAATACTATTATGTGCGACCATTATGTGGTGCTGAAACAGTTAGTAGGCCTATAGCTGTGGACAGCCGGTGATGAAAATTAAATTATTCATTGTTAATAATAGTAATAATAATATTGTCTTCATGAAATAAAAACGCAATTCAATAATCTGATGCAACTTTTATTTCAGCAAAACAGTAAAATAGCTTATGCCAAATAAAGCAAGTAGGCCTAAGTCTTACATGGCATATAAAACATAGCATAATGATAAAACAAACAAGTAAGAGTCTTAGATGTCCGCTCTGTCTGAGTGAGGGAGAACGCGAGATTGACCTCAGTTTGATGCGCAGGCAATTTTCCAAGTTTTTGTTTGTCAGCCTGTTCCTCTCACGAGTCTTGGAGGGGAATGCAGATTTGCATGTGTATGGAAACATTGTGAGCAGAAAAAAAGACAAGCCTTTTAATCATAATGTACTCCTCGGATAGGCCTACCCAAAACGCTGTCACAGACTCTGCACTTGTGAGCGCGGAGTTGATTATATTATTTTCTTCGCCAAGGAGGAGAAGTCTCCACCAAGGAGGAGAAGTCTCCACTAAGGAGGAGAAGTCTCCACCTGTGCAGACGTTAAGGGGAACATGCAGAAACATGCTGATTTACTCTGGAATTGTCTTCTAATCTCCTGGAGAAGTTGTCTCTCAGCTGAAATCCTCCATCAGCGTTGTCACAGCTATCGTGGCCCGCTGCCTGAGTTTTGAGTGTGTTCAAGTGTAGTAGCCTGCCGGTTGATAAGTTCCACTCAAACAACTCAAGCTTCTTTTTGAAGGACTCAAGTTTTTCCACCATGTTGACCCTATTCCCTGTAGCTGCAGATTAAGCTGATTTAGGTGGCCAAATATATCAGCAAAAAATGCAACATGGGACAACTTGTCATCCTCCAGAAAGCCAAGGTGGTCAGCTGCTGTTCTCATCATGCTATCCTTGAAGAAAGGCACAAAAGCGATCCAGTGCTTTCCCTTTGCTGAGCCAACGCACATCGTTGTGCAGCAGGAGATCGACCTGGGTGGCATCCTCTGACTCTGCCACAAGCCGTCAGAAAAGGCAGTGTTGTGTACTTGAAGACCCTGATGAAGTTAATGATTCACATCACTTTATCCATCCTTGAGCTCACCACGGAGCCTGGCACACAGCACACTCTGGTGACTGAGTCAGTGCAATCCATTCATTTTGGGGTTGAGTTACATCAGCCTGCTGACCAGACCCCTGTGTCTTCCCACTATAGCAGGTGCCCCGTCTGTGACTATCAAGTTCACCTTTTCGAATGACAGTTCATGCTGCCTCTGGAACAGCTCTTCCATCTTGGTGAATATTATTTCTCTGGTGGTCTGCCCTTCTAGTGGAATCAGTGACAGCAGCTCTTCTCTAAATTCCTTCCCATCAAAATAACAGACATAGACACACAACTAGGCTACGGCGGTGTTATCCGTGCTCTCGTCAATAACCAGTAAAATGTAACCGTCGACCAGAACAGGGATGTGCTGATGTGGAATTTAAATGTAAAATGCTGTCAAATTAATATAGGCATACAGCCAATTTCTGTTTGACCGTAATTTGACTAGATTGTTTTTTATAGTAACATATAGAAAAATATGCAGACTGAATTTTAAATGTATTTTAGGAAATGTGTACATGATACTTAATTTTATTTAGTTTTTGATTCGGTTTTGTCTGACCTCATTTGACATGCAAATTCTCTTGATTTAGCTTCATTCAAACATCATGTTCTAGGGTAAAAATAGCTTTGAAACATCTCACCACTACTCATCATTATTCTACCGACTGATTCCACATTTTTTTTTGCATTTCATTATATCATTATATAAAAAATGATTGTATTAACATACTTACTATAAAAGGATTCGTCTCATTTTAGTTAAAAATTTAATTATACAAAAGATTGTATAGGATCCATTTGGAAATGAGATTGCATTACAGCTAGCCCCTACAAGCTTTTTAGTTAGATACTTGCTAACTGAATGGCCTTGTGTTTGAATAGTACTATTGTGGTGGATTAACATAATTCACCCACGGAACTATGGGTTGGGAGAATGGTTCCGCACGGACTGTTTAGTGTGCGGTACCTTGCAAGGTCATTCAGATGTTCCGGTTGCTGCACGCATTCAGTCGTTTAGTGTTGTTTAAGTTAATGTCTATTAAATGCCTAGCATTGGCTTTCGATACTCCGCCTCTGACTCCCGTCTTTCGGCACTACACTGGTGACCCCGACGTCAGTCTCTCTTGCTGAAGTTTCCGAGACTGAACCGAGCATGGCAAATAACGCCGTTCTTCTCAAATTGCTGGAGTTTTGGGAGACTTCTGCAGCAGCATGGTTTGCGCAAACGGAGGCTCAATTTACCCTCCGTGGGATTACCGATGACGACGCACGCTATTTCCACGTTGTCTCAGCGCTTGGGCGCTCCACTGCGGCCAGGACAGTAGGCTTCATCACATCTCCCCCTGCCGGGAATAAATATGCAGCGTTTAAGACTCACCTCCTCAAGACCTTCGAACTATCACGGTCAGAACGAGCCTGACGTCTGTTCGCAATTCAGGGCCTGGGAGACAGCAAGCCTTCCCAGCACATGGAAATGATGCTAAACCTGCTAGGTAGGGAAGAACCCAACTTCCTTTTCATTGAACTTTTTCATGTCCAGACAGCGCTCGCTAATACGGTCATTACTGAACCCCGCGCTTTAGCCGAAGAGGCTGACCGTTTCTTCTTAGCTACTCAGCGTTTCGCCCCTGATGTGCTAGCCCCGACACACAGTTACACGCCCCCGGTCAGAGACGTGCTGACTAGCAAAGGCCCCGTAGCCACAGACAGCCGTGCTAGCCCGGGCATGTGCTATTTCCACACACGTTTTGGCGCAAAGGTGAAGAGGTGCCGCTCCCCTTGTAATTACAAATCGGCGGGAAACGCCAAAGCCTGCGCTCAGTCGTGGCCATGAGCGTGTGCACAACAAACCGGCTATTGTTCATCAGAGACACCCTCTCCGGGCGCAAATTCCTCTGAGACACCGGCGCTCAGAGGAGCGTCCTGCCAGCTACAGTGGGCAACACCGCCAGCGGAGAACATGGCCCACACTTATCGTCCGCCAACGGCACCCCTATCCGCACCTATGGCACAAAAACTGTAGACCTGTGTTTTGGGGGTCAGTGGTTTACATGGGACTTCGTCACGGCCGACATCTCCTTCCCCCTCCTCGGCGCGGACTTCCTATGCACTCACTCACTTCCTACCAAACACGGGGTCGAGCACCACATAGACACTAAGGGCCCCCCCATCTATGCTAGGGCCTGACGGCTCAACCCCGACAGGCTGGCAGTTGCTAAGTCCGAGTTTGCCAATATGGAGTGCCTTGGCATCATTCGCCGCTCGGACAGCCCTTGGGCCTCGCCTCTACATATCGTCCCAAAACCAGATGGTGGGTGGTGACCGTGTGGCGACTACCGCTGCCTCAACGACGCTACCACACCCGACCGCGACCAAGTCCCCCACATTCGGGACTTCTCTGTGCACCTGGCGGGCAAACTCGTCTTCTCCAAAGTAGACCTGGTGCGTGGCTACCACCAAGTTCCTGTGCACCCCTCAGACATCCCCAAAACAGCGGTGATCACGCCGTTCGGGCTGTTTGAATTCCTGCGTATGCCGTTTGGACTTAAAAATGCAGCTCAGTCCTTTCAGCGACTGATGGATTCGGTGCTTAGGGACATGCCATTCGTCTTCGTCTACTTAGACGACATTCTTGTCGCCAGCTCCTCAGAAGACGAGCACCTAACGCATCTCCGGGACCTCTGCACAAGGCTCCACCAACACGGCCTGATCATCAACCCGGCAAAGTGTCTGTTCGGGTTGCCCTCCATACACTTCCTCGGGCATCTCATCAACAAAGTGGAAAGTGGAGGCCGTTTCCGCCTTCCTCCGCCCGCACACGGCTCGGGCACTCTGAGAATTTCTCGGGATGGTGACTTTTTATCACCGGTTCATCCGCCGGGCAGCCCACACCATGCACCCCCTATACGAGGCCCTGAAAGGCAAATCCCCCAACCAGACCATCGACTGGACGGCCGAAAGGGAGGCCGCCTTCAATGCCACCAAAACCACCCTAAGCCAAGCCGCCATGTTGGCTCACCCGTCACCCAAGGCCTCGATTGCTATCACCACCGACGCATCTGACTACACCGTCGGCGCGGTGCACGAACAATGGGTCGACGGCGCCTGGCAGCCGCTCGCCTTTTTCAGCCGCCAGTTAACCCCAAATACAGTGCGTACGACAGAGAACTCCTCAGCCTCTGGTTAGCGATCTGCCACTTCCGGTTCCTACTGGAAGGCTGTACGTTTACGGCATTCGTGGACCACAAACCCGTCACGTTTGCCATGTCCAAAGTGGCCGAGCTGTGGTCCGCCCGCCAGCAGCGCCAACTCTCGTACATATCCGAGTACACCACGGACATCCAACACATCGCCGGCAAGACCAACTTCGTCGCAGACTGCCTCTCCAGAATGGTCGTTGGGGCCATTGAGCTGGGTCTCGATTACCTCTGCATGAGCGCGGACCACGCCTTGGACCACGGGGTCCAAGCCCTCAAGACTACGGACACTGGATTACGCCTGGAGGATGTCACGGTCGGTGACTCGGGTGCAAAACTGCTGTGCGACATCTCCACTGGCCAGCCTCGGCCACTAGTCCCTGCAAACTGGCGACGGCCCGTTTTCAAAGCGGTGCACAATCTTTCCCACCCCGGCAGGAAACCATCCGTGAAATTGGTTCCTCAAAAGTTTGTGTGGCACGGGCTTAAGAAGACATGGGTCGACTCGTGCGTGGCCTGTCAATGTGCCAAAGTGCACCGCCATACTAAAGCCCCTTTTGAAACTTTCACTGTTCCCGAGAGAAGGTTCGACCACGTCAACGTCGACCTTGTAGGCCCACTGCCTCCCTCTCACGGCTTCACCTACCTCCTCACAATGGTGGACAGGACGACCCGCTGGCCCGAAGCCATTCCCCTCTCCTCGACAGCATCTTCCGACGTGGCGTTCATCAGCACGTGGGTCGTGCGCTTTGGAACCCCATCCGACCTCTCCCCCGACCGTGGCAGTTTACCTCAGAGCTCTGGAACGCAGTTGCTGAGGGTGTGGGGGTCAAGCTACACCGCACCACGGCCAAGCTAATGGCTTGTGCGAGCGGTTCCACCGCTCCATGAAAGCAGCCCTGCGTGCCGGCTTGACAGACGGCAACTGGGTGGATAAGCTCCCGTGGGTCATGCTCGGCCTCAGGTGCGCCCCCAAAGAAGACCTGCAGTCCTCGTCCGCTGAGCTCGTCTACGGCCAGACCCTACGAGTCCCCGGGGATTTCATCCCTGACGCCACTGTCCCCTGGTCTGCGGCCAGACAACGCTCCTCACTGCTGGAGGCCGCCGGGGCGTTCGCACCCGTCCCCACAACACAGCATTGCACCCCTGCATTCCGGGTGCCCCCCAACCTGCACTCGGCGGACTTCGTGTTCGTTCGCCACGATGCACACCGCGGCTTTATGACGGCCCATACAGGGTCCTACAGCACAGGGACAAGAGCCTTGTGGTGGACATTGGTGGTAGGCCTGAAACTGTTTCCATTGATAGAATTAAGCCCACTCACGTGGACGTTTCCCGGCCATTGGAATTGGCTCAGCCCCCACGCCGAGGTCATCCTCCCATGTCCCACATCCCACCCCCTGTCAGGGTGCCCTCGACCCCGGCTACGCCCTGGCCCCCCGACCCTGTGGACAGCGCAGCCACGCCTGCTACCCCTCCCTCCTTGGCCCCTGTTTTCCGCACCCGCCGTGGTTGAGTCATCGTCCCTCCCCGAAACAGGGATTTTGACTATGGGTGAATTCTGGGGGGGCTGGTGTGGTGATTAACATAATTCACCCACGGAACTATGGGTTGGGAGAATGGTTCCGCACAGACTGTTTAGAGTGCGGTACCTTGCAAGGTCATTCAGTCTGTTCCGGTTGCTGCACATGTTCAGTTGTGTTACGTTAATGTCTATTAAACGCCTAGCATTGGCTTTCGACACTCCGCCTCTGACTCCTGTCTTTCGGCACTACACTACCGATTAAACGAAAGTGTGCAGGCACACACAAACAAACATTCACATAAACAGACTTTTAATGTTTCTGGTCTATTCCTACATTTTATTACAACGTTCTTCCACATAAATACCAGTCAGTCATTTTTTTATATAGAGAGCCTGTTAGCATACATATAAGATAACACTAAATAGCCACTAGAGGCCACCGGCACCATACCACTACACCACTACATATTCTGGGCCACACATTAGGCCTATAGGGCGCAGGTGAAATAAAGAAAACAAAAGGAATACTACAATATTCAAAACAAAAAGGGGGTGATCACGGTCTATACTGAGAGTCTATGTTAATTCACAAGACACTGTAAATTAGGAAAGCGTGAAGTGGTCGTGCCTGGAGAAGGCAAGGAAGCTAATGGAGTTAACACAATAAAGGACAATAAAGGACCATGCCTGGGGAGCGGGTTGTAGCAGCTGCAGTATCAACTTTCCTGGTTACAGTGGCAATACAAATGCTTGATGATGAATGATTGCAGTTGAGGAGAGGAAGGGAGCTGTCTCACAGAGATCATTTACACAACAGCCATTTGTTTCCAGAATACAATGAATGTCATATTATTAATGTATAATAAATGTAATGTAAATAGATGTTTCTGCGACAGGTAAATTACAAATTTTAAAATTGTGTTTGAAACGACATTACCATGTACCACGTTTTGAATTAAACAAATGCAGTACTATATTTTGTATGTATTTGACAGGAAACAGTTCATTATGATCACCTTACATGTGTTAAAGAACTACATGTTCAGCAAGGGCCTTCATAGATGTTTTTGGGATGAAGGAGTAAGTGCTTAATGAGGTCATTTCCGAACTAGACAGTCCAGGAATTTGAACCATTGCACTGCCATATAAATCGTAAGACAAATACATTCCTGCCAAAATGGATACAAGTAGTTGTCCAATGTTGTACTGCAACCAGAACGTATTTAAAATAACTCTAACTATTAAAACTATTATTGTTCCCTTAAAAATCAGCATAATAATGCATTTGTTGTTTTGTCACAATTTTAGTTTTTATGTTATCTGCATTGTAAACAACTTACCAACTCAATGTCCTGCACAACATTGTTCAGATTTTAAACTGAATTTGTCTGCCGATTCTTCTTCTGGAGTGTATAAAATTATCCTTCGAGACAAGATTAACTTTACTAAGCAAATATCTAGTGATTCATTTGACCTTTCTAAATAGATTTAGCCTTTGATCTGGTCATTTGTATCTTCATTTTATCAACATATCACATATTTCTGTACATTTCTGACTGTGGTTCTCACCGCTGTTGCCCTTGCTGTCTGTCAACAGTAATTTATTTAGTTTACAACCAGCCACTTATATAACACAAAGCTGAAGCTGAATATGTTTCCCCTTGGTGTTTTAGATGTCTCTGGTTCCTGGCAAAGTATACCCCTCCCCCCTGACCCCTCCAGCGCCCTTCTCGTCTGAAGTAAGTTGTTCAACTTGGCGTCAAAATATTGACGCAGCGGACCATGTTAGGAAGAGTTATTTTTTTCTTTTTCGTAAATGTGAAAACGTGAATTGGACCTGTGTTCCTTATTTATTTGATCCCATTTATTTTTGGAAACTGAGACTCAAAATGGATGAGCTGTTTTAGGCGTGTCGATGAATGCACACAGTTATTTCCCTCGACGGTGCAATCAGAGCTCCACAAACAGCTTCACGGTACCTTTGTGAACCCAATTCGAGTCGCCCAGACAAACCGACAAACCAAAGATGACTTAATCCCTATCCTTGATGACCCCTGCCCTTCACTTCCACATCCTCGACCAGCCTCTCCCAATCAACCACCATCACCACCTTAGTGTTACTTACAGTGATGAAAAAACTGACATCCAACTGATATCCTATACTCAAGTGAAAGTAAATTGATCACTCAAGTACGCCTATTAAATTACTTACAAATAAATCTTGTATAATTTATAAATCAAAAGTAAATATTCATCGTCATGACCACACATCCTTAAGTCCTTAAGATTGTGTTTGTAAGTGTCGATCCAGTTTTGGTTGGTTTTAATGGTTTCCGTTTATTGTCAGCAGTAAACTAACAAATTAACCTATTGCTAAACTGCATGTATCGTTTGTATGAAAAAGCCATTTAGTAAAACTAATACTCAGGAACTGTAAGATGAAGTGCAGTAAAAATATGTGTGGAGTAAAAGTAATCAATATCACATATATCTCCTACTTTCCTCAATATATAATTACTCAATTATTAAGTCGCTGCACTTCAGTACACTAATTCAGCAGAAGTACTTTCCTCACAAAAGCTGAAATATTCAGATGACAGTTGGGCCTATACTGTAATTAACTATACATACAAACGTTTGTACATGTGGAAGCAGATCAGGGGTTTTCTAGCTCATAAATCTGCCAGATAGTGATATACCCCTGATGGATGTGACAAAGTGTGTGTTCAGCAGTAGCAGACATGGGAGTAACCTGGGTGCTGCTGTGTACGTCAGGAGGTGACCTTAGGTCAGGACAGCGTTCTTATCGTAGGCCCGGCGTGTTCCTGTGGCAACACTGTGGGATTTTCACACGTTGAGCTGGAATGCCTGCTGTCCAGGTGTCACTTCCCAATAGGGAAAACATTCTGGTTTTCAGTTTGATTCCTCCTCCTTGGATCAGCCACTCTATCACTCTATGTATCTGTGTTCATGTGTGTGCCTCATGTGTGACTACTGGGTGTGTGTGTGTGTGTGTGTGTGTGTGTGTGTGTGTGTGTTCGTCATAATATAGTACTATACCACTACTACTATTATACACTGTTACTTTTTACACATCCTTTATATTACTACCATATTACATATCATACTGTTGTACATTATTTTGTGCCATACAGAGTATATATTCTATAATGTCTACCCGTATTCAATGCTGCAACTTATAACAGAATTTATTTCAATATAAATTTCCCCATTGTATCACATTCACAAATCTAATTTTTTTTAAAAATATTTTCACTACTTTCCTTAATTCCTTTTCCAGTGTTCTTTCCTTCACTTAAATGAATGTGATAATGCCATAAATCCCAAAAGACAGAGACAATATATTTGGACCACTTATTGCAAGTGCACAAACACAACGTGCGCCTACAGGATTCTAACCATTCAGGAATGTCACTGGGCGAATTTAAAAGGATACACCTGGACACCGCGGTTGTGGGGTTCATTAGGTTACATAATCCTACCAGCAGTTTCCGATCTGCTGGAATACTTGCCCCTTTAAATCCTTCCTTCATGTTCCCGCTGTTATCATTAGGTGTCTTTAAAATTGAGCTGCATCCACACTGCCTGCCTACTGCTACTGCTCACATTGATGCAAATACGGTGAGTGAGTGAATATGTGTGAACGAAAGCACAGATGCACACATTTTCCACTTTAGTGGCCATTTACTGGACTCTACTGGATGTGTAAGTGTTGGCCTACAGTCACGAAACCCAGCGGTCATCTTCAACAGCATCATTTTATGACAAATTGTGAATGAAAGTATATATAGAGAAGGTCAAAACTAAATTCTTATACATTATTATAAGCTTTGTAGAGAGAGAGAGAGAGAGAGAGAGAGAGAGAGAGAGAGAGAGCTAAACAGCTCTAATTCAATGTCTTTCTTTCTTTCTTTTTTCCCTTGTTTTTTTACAGAAACACTTTAGTGATTATGGTATTGAGGATGTCTCTGTATGAATCCGTCGGTGGCTTTGACAGAATCCAGAAACGCTGGCAGCGCTACAGTGGTGCCCTCTATTCGTTGACCAGCAAGTCTTATTGGAATAATAACTCAATGTATCTTACCTCACCCAGAAACATTACATCTCACATATGCAATGTAACTTATGGTGAGCCTGAAAAGTTAAAGCACTGTTTCCAAACTGTTTCTTTTCAGTCACAAGTAATCCGTCCTCTTTATTGTAGATATAGAATGGACACATCTGGCAGACATGGTGTGCCAGTTCTGCAGAAACCAAGACTTTGAGAGATGGCCGGTGCCAAAACCTCAGACACCAATTACCGAGTGCCTTTGGAGAAGTTCACTGTGTTATATGTGTTGAATATTACCCAGGGAGCAATTTGGGGTATTATTTGTGCCTGTTGAAGCCCACTGCCTGGTTACCTTCAGCCACATTCACATCAATCACACAGCATCACGGAAACTCACATACTACTTTCATATTTCAAAACAAGAACACGAACCTTAAAAAACAGCACTTTCATTCATTTTCTGACATACTTAGTATGTAACCATGTAGGCAATGTTCCAGTTCATGGAGGAATATCAGAAACATGTTGATTCCACTTTGCTTGCATGCACATGTGGAGAGCTGTATCGTATTCATCTTCTGGATGCATTCGTCAAGGAACCCAAGCTCATAGATTTAATCACCTGTCTGAAATACGATTAACACAATAACCATTTCAATATGAAATTCATATCAAGTCATGGTCTTGCAAGCCGATGATGACTATGACAATCTTCTTCATGAGGTGTGCAAATAATTATCAATGACCTACTTCTTAATACAATATCGTAATTCGGTAAATCGGATGCCTGCTCATTTGTCAGACTTATTTGCTCAATAGCAACCGATTTGGTATATTAATTTCCTATTATTATAGCATAGATAGTTCAATCCACACACAATCCAACATGGCCTCCACACATGCTGTACGTGTACGTGCATGTAGCAAAACCATATTTCCTCCAGCTCAATAGTCTCATTATGTAGGACTTTGCAGATTCCTTCAAACAACCATCACACACTGTCAGCGAAGGTGATGCATTATTATCTTAAAGTGTTCTAACATCTGTTGCCTTTTCAATGAAGTGTTGCTCCTCTCTGCCCAGAGTTGCAATAAGGTAGGGATATGGTGAAATACGTAATGTAAACTGTATATTGTATCACATTGCATTGATGCATGCGGCATATCCATCATTGTCAACAATGATGGATATGCTGCATGCATCAATGCAATTTGCAACATATACTGCAGTGCTTTATCGCAGCCATAAGTGAAACTTGAATTGTGGTGGTTCCATCTGCTTTTATCGAACGCTATTCACTGTAAAAAGTTGTTCCTCTAGTTGAACCTCTAGGTTATTCGAAGAACCTAGGGGCTCCTCCAAAAACTCATACATTCCTCAATGCTATTAGAGATGCCTGCAAGAACTTTTGGGATTCCTCAGTTTGAAAACTGGTTTCTCAAAGAATCCATTTGAATGAAGGTTCCTAGAGGATCTTAAGGCTACTATATTTGGATATCCTATACTGTGGGGAACTTCTTGAATTTATCTCACTGAAATAAACCTTTGCTCTGCAAAGGCTTTTTTCTCCCATGTTTTTGAACTGTACAATAAAGTCTGAGAAAGTTGGCAACTCAATATTTATATTTCCAACATAAATAATAATAATAGCATAATAATAAAAAAATGTGAAGACGAGTATAAGATGGAGATGGTTGAAGTCACACAGCGACAGCAAGCAACTCAGGCAAACCACAAAGACAACGGCAGACAGGGAGCGTCAACTGTGCAGCTGCGGCAACTGCGGCAGAGGGCATGGACCCCAACAGTGCCCCGCCTTCAGAAAACGATGTTTAAACTGCGGGATAAGTAACCACTTTGCACGAGTGTGCAGACAACAAAAACCAAGAAAGGATAGAAAAGTGAACTACATCAAACAGGATGAGGGATCAGATGAGGACGACATCGAGGAACTCTTCATAGGATCAGTGGAAATAACAGGACCGGATGACGAGGAATGGCCTGAAACATACAATGTGAACGGTACAGATGCTAACATCATACAAGAAACTGACCTACAAAAACTGTAGGTAAAACCAGCGATAAACACTAAACACTACAAAAACGAGACTAAGAGCTTATAATGGGGGTAATCATCCAACACATGTTGGAAATGTCAAATGGTCTTGAAAGATGGTGAATTTTTTGTAGTCAAAGCCAAGAAAGCATGTATCCTAGGACTAAAGGCTAGTACTTTATTAGGACTAGTAAAAAGGGTACACAAAGTCAACAAAGAAGGATTGGTGCATAATATTGAAGATGCATATGCTGGCGTATTTCAGGGAATCGAAAACTTGAACTAAAACACAAGATACATCTGTAAGACAATTACCAACCGGTGATCCATGCACATTGAAAAGTACCGCTAGCCTTAAAAGATAGGCTCAAGGCAGAGTTACAGCGACTAGAGACCCTAGACATTATTGAAAAAATCAAAGAACCCACAATATGGGTTCATTCACTTCAATCGAAATTGAATAGAAATAAATGATAAGCCGATGAGACTCCAAAGAATCAAACAGATGTGTAAAAAGGGAACATTTTCAGTTGCCTACCAGAGGAGAGATTTTTGGAGATCTGCCACGAAAGTACTTTTCCAAATTAGATGCCTCTTCAGGGTTCTGGCAGGTGTGTTTGGACAAAGAGAGTTCTAAAATGTGCACTTTTAACACACCTTTCGGGACGTTATTGCTTTAAGAGGCTGCCATTTGGGCCGACATCCGCTCCTGAGGTTTTCCATAGGACAATACAACAACTCTTCGAGAAGGTGCCAGGCGCTAAGGTTTACATTGATGATGTATTGATTTGGGGAGCTACCATTGAACAACATGATGCAAGGCTAAAACTAGCATTAAAAGCTCCCTAGTCTCATGGTTTAAAACTAAACCCAATCAATCACCTTTCTGGTGGGGGAGGGGCTGACTAATGAAGGTGTTCAGATATCTCAGAATAGAGTAGCAGCGATTAATAATATACCGCCACCTAATCACGCCAAATCGTTTTTGGAGCTCAAACGCCTCATTGCCCCCTGTCCCGAGGTTTTACGATGACAAACGCAAAATTAAAATATCAGCGGACGCCTCTAAAGCAGGCCTAGGAGCGGTATTTTACAGCAATATGGTAACCGATGGCAAGCGGTAGCATATGCCTCTAGGGCCCTGACTGAAACTGAATGCAACTATGCCCAAATTGAGAAAGAAGCACTAGCCCTCTCATTTGCATGTCAGAAATGTGTTCATATATGGCAAAACAGTATGGTCGGAAACTGATCATAAGCCGCTAGTTACCATTGCAAAGAAAGGGCTAGCTAACACACCATCCAGAGTCCAGAGACTGTTTCTGAGCCTAAAAAAGTATAATTTAGCATTAGACTACAAACTAGCTGATACTCATATGCATATGACTGCACAGAACAAAACCTGACGCCAGAACAGAATGAAATGGTGCATGTAAATGTAGTCAGGAAGAGCTGCCCAGTTTCGGATGAAATGTGGAGAACAATAACTCAGGCTACGTCTGATGATGACAACCTTAAAAATGTGATCAAAGGATTGACAAGTGATTGGCCTGTACAGTCAATACCCACACCATATGGGCATTTCATAGACAAACTGTCAGTCATAGATGGAGTCATAGATTACCAGAGTGGTAATCCCAAAGTGCTACAAAAGGTGTTTAAAAATTCATGAGGGCCATTTGGGGATGGAAAAGAAAAAAAAAGGTAAAAGACGAGCAAAGGCAATACTATACTGGCCAAAAATGAGCTGTGTGATAGAAGATACTGTTAGAACATGTGAAACCTGTCTTAAACATAGAAATAAGCTAAGCAAAGAACCAATGTGGGTTGAGAAGAAAGAGGATTTAACACTTTGGAGTAAAGTGGGAATAGACCTCTTCTCACTACATGGAAAGGACTATGTTCTGTTAATGGACTATTACTCTCATTATCCAGAAATGGTGCAACTGAAAGACACTTCCGCCAGTACCGTGATGACCCACATCAAGTCTTTCTTTGCGCGCCATGGAATTCCCGATACTGTGCGAACGGACAACAGACCTCAATTTAGCTGCAGGTCCTTCACTGACTTTGCTGGAACATATGAATTCACACACATCACATCGAGCCCACTATACCCTCAGTTCAATGGGTTAGTTGAAAATGGAGTTAAGATCGTCAAACAGCTCATGAAGAAGGCCCTGGACTCGGGAAACAACCCATATCTAGCCTTATTAAACTACTGAGCCACGCCACTGGCTCATGGGCAGTGCCTGCAGAACTGTTGTTCAACAGAAAACTCAGAACAAGGCTACCAGAACTTTTTGAATCCCAAACGGGATGCAGAGGTAGTGACAAAGTGACTCAATTCAACAGGAGGGAGAATTGCAATACTATATAATACTATGACAAGGGCTCAAGAGCTTTGAGCTCTCTTAAAGAAAGTTAAGATACATGATGGAAAAAACTGGAACATTGATGCATGAGCAGTCGAAGCCGTGGCACCCAGGTCATATCATGTTAGAACTCCAGAAGGGAACACATACAGGAGAAATAGGAGACACCTTCTCTATGTGCCACCGCGTACGAATCAAGGTGATCTCAGGGTAGATAACACGCACACACACGACACACAAGACACTCTCATACACAATGCACATACACACAGCTCACCCATAGACTCACCGGAGCCAGTTGAGTTAAGGAGGTCTTGTCGAGCCATGAGGGCTCCACAGAGGTTGATAGAACAAATATAATTGTGACTGTGAATGTAAATGTTTGAAGTTCATTCAAATTCTCAGATTTTGCTACTTGCAACTGTTGTTTTGTTGTTTTCTTCAAAAGGATTTGAAGGATGAGTTTCACAAAGAACATTTTGTGTTATGTTATAACAAATGTCTTGTTGAGCGAGATGTGTTATATCCTAGTTAATGTTGGGCACGGATGTAATCTAGGGTGAGACCAGGTGACCCGGAAGCAGGGGGGCGGAAGAGAGTGGCACCTGGGACACGAGAGCAGCACCTGGGACACGAGGCTAAGTGGTTGTAGGAGACAAGCAGTACTTGAATAATAAAGGACTACAGTTAAATCCATTCATGTCCGCGTGTTAAATGAAAACACAACAAGAATGCTTCATGGATTATACTGAAAAGGATGATACAGCTGAGCCTGCTGGAGATGTTGCTCATGAGCTGCCTAAACACAATGTTAGTATGAATGTTAGTAGAATCTGTGAGCCACAAAACAGAGGACCTTGTCAGTTGCCTTTTCATTCTTAATGTTAGACAGAAGCACTGTGTTTCCGCTGTTGTGCATACAAGCATAGTAGAGGACCTCTGGACAATTTTTTACTCCTTTTTGTCTCACAATAGGAAAGCAGTGAGGTTTCACCTCCAGAGGATGTGTTGACAATGATGATGATTTGATTGAACTTTTAAGCCAAACTAAGGTTTTTGAGGAATGTATTAGAGCCATAAATACTGAGTGGACACTGGAAAAATATTGCCGTCATGAGCTTGGGATGGTAAAGGCAATTGAGATCCATTTAAAAGGTGCAGATCAAACTAGCAGGGCCTCATTTCAATATGCGCCGCTCCTTAACGTTTTACAGAGAGTTGCTGAAAATGAAATCACTGATGACGATATCTGCAAGAGTAACCCTTTGCTTTGTCAAAAAAATACCGTCCAAATTTTACTTGGATGAGTTTGGGGTGGTAAATCCCCTAGGATCAAAGAAGGGAAACCACAAACTGACAGTGGTGTATTTCAAAATTATAAACTTGGACAGCAAGTTTTTATCAGAGCTACAAAACACATACCTCTCTACTCTTGTTCAACACAAGTTCATTCAAGCTGGCTTTACTGATTATGAGGAAGTATTTCAACCTCTACTGTCTGTTGTTGAGATTCTGGAAATGCAGGGAGTGTGGCTGGACTGACTAAAACATTTAGCTCAGGCATAATCTGTCGGTTCTGTAACACCACCAAGCAGGACATTTCCAAGAAATTTACTGAAGATGAATTCATCATGCAAGCAAATTATAGCTACCAATTAGAGGCAGTGGAAGCAAATCCAGAGAATGCTGTTATTTATTGAATTAGGAATGCATGGTCTTTCTCAAAGATGAAGTTTGTACCTTATCGTTTATTTGTTTCCACCAGATATAATGCATGATTTCCTCGAAGGCATTATTCCTTCCATTCTCATTTTAGTGTTAAAACAGCTGGTGAGGGAGAAATATCAATCATATTGGCCCAGCTCAACTATTAGGTACAACGACAGAGAACGTCAGAGAAGTGTCAAAACCCCCACCCATACCCCAGCATGCACTGAGACCCAGTGGACGTCTTCCAGGCACTGCCACAGAGAAGTGGGCCCTCTTTAGGTTACTGCCACAGATGATTGGGAACCAGATTCAAGGATGTGGTGCATGGGATGTTTATCTATTTCTGAGAGAGATTGGTGACATCATCATGGCCCCCACTGTGAGAAAATGCTGGTTACCATACTTGGAGGAGAGAATCACTTGTCCTTGTTGAAGAGGTATTTCTGTTTCTTGTAAGTAAATTGTTAAAAGCTCTTCACACTGAATGGCTACACTTCTATTGACATATTGCTTAATGTGGTGTCTGTAAGACTAAAGCAATTTGCTGTGAATTTCCTTGTACTATCTTTCATAGGAGTCTTGGCTGGGAATGCTTAAAAATAAGGAGCATACAAAGGAGCAAATCCCACTTGTCAGTCCTGAGGTAGAGTATCACAGAGAAATGCATGGAGGCTGTCGTTAAAATCTTAAAATAACAAATAAACTGTGATGAAATTAAACCCATAGTTTTCTTTGTCTGATTTTCTTGCTCGTCCATACAGATGGCTGCTGGCGAGGATGCTGCAATTCAAGGCCACAGCTCTGCAACCTCTACTATCCGCTACTATCAAGGTTTGACAAGCCTTAAGACATACACTCTCATTTAGAAAATTGCAAGTTCAAGTTCAATGAAATCTTATAGTGTGCAGCAGTCATAAGCAGAAGCTTGCAGGATGTAATTGTTACTGTTGACCATCCAAACTGAGTTAACTTAGTCTGATTTTCTCGCTCATCCATATAGACAGGTGCTGTCGAGACCAGAGCTACAGGAGCTGCAAACCAGAGCCCACACCTTGCTCAGGCAATGTTAAGAATGTATCTGGGAAAATAGAAAATAAAATCAAGGTCTGTGTGCTACATTTGCATTCACTTTACATTATAAGAGTAACCCATATTATATTACAACATTGGTATGTCTGAGAACAAAAACCTGGTTCTAATTTAATGATTACATTTGTATTTTTTCTGTCTGACTAGACAGCTGCTGGCAACGATGGAGATGCTCTTGGCGACAGTGATATCTCCTTCATCGCCAATGTAAGTTTTCAAATGATGCATATTCACTGTTTTTTAAACAAAACCTACTTTTTCCTCAATATAAAGTATACATGTCAAATTTACAGGGATTTGAAGACAGCTATAGTGTATGTCGCAAGAATAAAATATCCAAACATGGACATCCTGAAGGAGAAAATTAAGATTCGCTGAGAGAGTCCGCTTCATTCAAAGCCACTCCACCAATGACATTCTTCAGGAGTTCCCAGCTTTACAGCATATTAGCACTGTGAAAATACAGACATGGAGTACAAAAGTTTCACTTACTCTTCCAGAGAAATTTGTAATGTATGGCAATAATCATCTTTTCGATTTTCTCTGAAATGGAGCTATAAATTTGATGTGAACAAGAGGTTGCTGGAAGGCTTTGGAAAAGCAACAGACAAAATAGTTGCAGAGGCCAAAAGGAGGAGCCTGGGCAAGGAGATTCTACTCCGGTACCAGAGGGCCAGGAATGTGAGGAGACACACAAAGGTATTTGGAAATTTATTTGAGGTTCTTCAAATACATTTTGCCATCATTGTTATAAAAACTGATCCAAGTTTTTTTGCATTGCAAGGAAGACAGGAGCAACATTGGTGCTTGAACACTTAGATGGCTTTCTCACTTAAAAGAATGAGCTCACTTGGTGCAGTTGTAAGTTCACTTGCTCCAAGATCACTTCTTTAAGGCAGACCTTGCTATTGATATTCTGTGCGCACCTGGGATAGATTAGGGCATCCTCACCTATCAGAATGAACCACACCAAAGAAGTAATTCACTCCAGAGTTCCATTAACCCAAACAAAACACGGTAGGCATGCAAGAGCTCATAATATGCAAGACTGTCATAAGCAAAAGAGAATCCTACAATTTCCAATAGGCATGATGGTACTAATTTATTTCTGTTCTGTTTCTGGTCTGTTTTGTTTTTGAGTAGTGAGCAAATCAAAACAAGTGAAAAAGGTAAAGTATCAAATATGGTTTTGAGTGCCCACATTTTCTTATATCAAAAGGGAAAATTAACAAAGGGTAGACATATCTAATAGCATTATGTGAAAAGTGGTCAGTGGCACACAAAGGATTTTCGGAATTCACGTTTGCAACAACCCTCAAACCAGCACTTTATGACTTAACTGCAAAATAATGTCTTAGATAATAATGTTTAGAACTTGATATCTAATTAATGTCTAATGAACCTACACAAGATTAATATGAACAATATGAAATAGAAACAGCATTTGAGCTGCCGCTGCAGACAGTTACATAAAACTGAGAGTGCTTGAACACCACATTCATTCACACATTCAAATATCATATATTCATGTCAGATACTGTATTTGTTGTGTGCTTTTCATAGGTGGTGAAGGCTCCTACACCTGTGCTGCTGGTGAGTGGGAACCCCCACCATCAGTATCGGATGTGAAATCTCTCTTCACATGGATGGAGTTGGCATTGCGAAGCCAGATGACATCTCTCTCAGTGGGAGTTGATGCCCTACTGGGGATCTATTTCATCTTTGGAGTTAGATATGCAGAGAATGTAAGGAAGACTCAAATTTGTATGCAACAGTGCATGGTTGGTATGAAGTCAAATGATACATGTTCCATATGTTCCAATAGGGGTCATTAAAATGGCAAATTTATTGCTTGAGTATTGACATTATACCGATATTGATACACAGCCATTTTGTTGGCTACCTGTGATTATTATAAGTACAAAAAGGTGAGTCAAGTCCTGCGTATTGAATTGTTGGATTAATGGATTTATTGACATTATATAATGTTTATTGTATTTATTCCTGTGTAATATTTTGTATTTATTGAGTTTTCTATTTATTTATTTTAAAAAACAAATCATTATTGTTGAACTTTTCAAAAATGTGATATGTAAATAAAACCTTGCTTAAAGACAGCTGCTGTTTCATTATGATTTATTATTATTATTTATCATTATCAGTATTATTATTATCATTATATAATATTGTTATAAAATATTATCATTACTACAGCAGAACTTCTAAAGGTTCCTCACAGAGCTTCAAAAGACTCTCCAAGTAACCCTAAGAAAGGATTCTTCTAAGAACATTTTCTTGAAGGTTCCTCCAGTTTCAAATTGAAGAACCTCCAAACATTCCTCAAGGAACTTGTTTTAACAGTGTTCAAACATGTGCATGTAAACTGCGAA
>OMNO01079089.1:13493-31102 GCA_900303215.1 Trachyrincus scabrus | reverse complement strand
TTTTGGCTGCCATGTCATAACCCCTTCCTCTGTGAGAAGTGGACACAGTCACTGTGGTGGAAGGACTTCAGGTGGGATAAAGAGCCACCAGCCGCCAACAACGGACGTGGTGTCTCTGTCCTGTGCGGTCACCTCACTTTGGTTAAATCGCTTGGGACTCGAAGGCATTTCCTTACGTCAGTCCTTATGATCAGTTCATCCCTAAGACAGCACCTGTGTGATGGATAGGTGCTATGCTCACCTATTAGGATGTCAGGCAGGGTGTCTTGGGGAAGGGGTAGAGGTAGGGAGGGGTCACATCGGTGGATCTGTTTTGACAAAGAATATTAAACCATGGGCCTATTCACTGGTTGTGCCTGGGAGTACTGTAATGACATCAATGGTTGCCGTGACAACACGCAGAGGGAGGATGACTCCATCCCTTCTACGTCTTTGGAGCGGAGAGATCACAGGACCCAGTCCTGTGACTGAGAACAGGCCTGCCTGCTGACAAATGCTCTTTCGCCGTGGACACCGTCTTGCATTGGGGAATGGATTAGAATTGAATTCTAATTGGTCTTTCACGTGCCCTAATTGCTGATCCTTGAATGGTGGGGGATCCAGTCCAGTATGTCTGGCATGCGTGTATCAGTAAAGCCATGGATAACTTCAGGACAGGGCAGACGGTGCAGGTCTGTGGTATGAGGTCGATCACAGCACTGAGATGCAGGCAGGAAATTAATTCTTTATTGATGCCAAGGCTGCCCTTGTTTAGCCACACTCCAATGTCTCTGAATGTATAAGGTAAACACAGCTGGTCAGCAGAGGCACTGTTCACGCCCCCCAGTATAACACTAGTGTGAGTTGCAAATCTTCATAGGATGAACATTAAACCCTAAATATGCTGTCCAGTATGACAAAACAGCTTTGACATCTTGCTTTGTTTTTGCTGTTACACTGCCTGGATAGATAGATAGGTAGTTGATAGATATATAGACAGATAGAGGGATATACAGATAGACGGACAGATATATGGATAGATGAATGGATGGAAGTAAGCCTTTGGTTATAAACGGCATGGTCCTCAGAGGCATCTGCATTGACGTCACGGCTCCCCATGCTGTCACGGCTCAGACTGCAGAAAAGCCCCAAAATAACAGGATCTAAATAGAAGGAATTAGGTTGCTGCTGTTCATTACCGCCTCATGAAGTCAAATGGATTTAGACATGGATTAAGTCCAGCCCCAAAGTAATCGCGTTTTAATGAAGATTTGTCGGGAGAAAATTGCAGTTTATAGCTCCGCTGTGTCGGGATCACCCACTGCATGACATGCTATGTTCTTCATATGGTAGCGTGGCATACCAGACAACACAGCAGGTGTGCTCTGTGTTGAGTCTAGCTTCAGTGGCATCGCAGTGGTATGGTATATCGGAGGCCAGTGACAGCTTACGTTTCTTACTGGAACGTGTTCCAGCTGTGGACATCCACCACCAAACTCCCGCCCCCTGCCACTCACAAACCAGATCACACAAGCACTTTTGGAAAGAGCACATCAGAGCCCTTTTTGCTGAAACAAGGCGGCTGTAACAGCTTGCTTGTGGTTATGCTGATGCATGCAAATCAAATAATTTGCATAACATCTGCATAATACACCGATGAGGTACATTTAAATATTGGTGTGGGATTGAGTTGATTGGGAAAATTGTTTACATTTGTGCACATGCACCAGCGCTGTCCCGATTGCTCCTAAGTGCTCATACAAGCTAGACTAAATGATGGTTCTTCTGACAGTGCTCAGAACATCTGCTGCATGCAGAAAAGCAGAACAACATTTGCATAAGTTTTTTTATTTTTTTTTTAACTAACAAACGGCCTATCTAGGCCAACAATATGCTAAATAGCGCAACACAAACACTGGCTTAGATTATTTAAATACATTTTAGAAGACCCTCAGGCAACGCCTTGCTTTCTTGAAAGTGTTCCTCTGCTAAAATGAGCGGGTCTTACGAAAAACATTCAATTAAATGGGCCTTGTCCTTTAAAGCCAGCGGGCCCGCCTCTGTTGCCTACCAGGCCTGAAAACCCCTTGATCTCCGCTTTCATCTGCACTGCAGCTCTCCACCAGGTCAGAGCTCTCCAAACACAGCGAGGGCGGGAACATCTGAGACTCATCTTCAATATTTCGGGGTGTTCCCAGTTGGAGAGGAGATCAAAGTAGGACAATAGATTCAAGACTCAAACACAAGTTCTGTTAACACCTTGCTGTAGCGTGCGCAGTCCTCATTGTTCTCACCGTCTAAAATCGGATGCAATTTGGCTGAATTAAAGTAATTACTTTAATGCTTTTTAATCGGAAGGTTTGTACCAGCTACTGTCAAACGAGTCCTTCGAGTATTTGCAAGTCTAGCATTTAAGCACACAGAGCAAGCCTATTTACTTTTTGTGTTACTTTATTCAGGTCAAGATACAGTAGTACGTCATCTCAATGGTGAATCCAAATAAAAATTCATTGTTACGGACAAATCGACAATCAAGGTTTATTTAAGAAAACAAAATGGAGCATGGGGAGGGAGAAAACAGGAGGACTCAGGGAAATACAGAACCCGCCCCACACATGAATACAACACCACCCGTAAGCACCCAACACCCACACCATAAAACATTATGCAGCCCACCATCTCTAAAACGCATGCACTTTCTATCCAGTATTCAGATTAATAACCCGTTGGATGGGCCTTGAAGCTCACCAATCGTCATGTTTCTGCTTCTCTTGGACAGTGTACAAAGTGAACAGGCGAGGAGTGACTCTGTCCCACTTGCCTCGTCAGCTGCATATCCGGGGGACGTTTAAAGCCAATTTGAAAACGACTTAGAAGTGAACAAGTAGGAGCGCAGTTTAGATTCCAACGGAGAAAAAGACACTCCTTGGCAGTCAATCAACCCAAACATTTAACGGCATTGTTGAAAAACGACATGAAAACTTATGATCGTTTTTCTTCCCTTTTGCTACTGCAGCTCTCAACCACGAGTTGGGGATTGGTCAGGACAATGGACGCTGGTCCCCAGTAACCACTGCTGGAACCAAAGCAATGCGTCGGCTTATTTTCAACTCGATTGTGATTGTGGCGTTGCAGACAACAAATGAGAAAAGAACAGTCCACGGGTAGGGCTGAAAACAATTAACGCTGCTCAATGACTGCATGCAAGCTTCTCTCGTCAAGAGGCCACATGCAGTGATCGTATCGGTTCTTTACAACGGACCGATATACAGTACGAATGTTGAGCGCCATCGACGAGTGACCAAACTAGTAGTAGTAGTAGTAGTAGTAGAGGGTACCTAAACTACAACCAACTGAAGACCATTCAACCATTTCTCTTGAAAGCTTTTGAAGCGCATCTCAGGGGAAAGCTGGATAACAAGAGCCTGTCCCAGCACTTGGAGAAGGAGAGGCGCTAGCTGACTGAACAGGGAAGCAGCAATGACAGAGTACAGAACACTAGGGTGTAGGTGGGGAGGAATGTGGTATATGGGTTACAGTAGCACATCATCGGCATGCACCAGTAATGCAGTCTCATCAACTCGGCCTGTTGCTTAAAAAGCGCCCATTTACAGCAACCGGAAAGGTTAATAGGATGAAGTCTGTGCTACGCCTGGACAAGAACTACCATGGACAGTAAAAAAAAAAAGGATAAAACAGTTGTTAACAGCTTAGTTCTTTCTCTATACATTAACCAGTTGATTCTGAACATCAATAAATATCTGGCAAAAGTGTTTTGTGTTGTGTCGTTGGGTGGTTAACCGCTTTATCCGAGTTACGCCAGGGACAGAACTGGAGAAAGAAAGAAGAAGAAACGAATGAGAACCAGGTTTACCACAGACCAGCAACAGCTACCATACAGGCTTGTTTCAGCTGCAAGGAGGAAGGAAAGCATTCTTACCACTGATGGCCTCCTGGGCAAAATATTTGACATCCATGTCGGTGTCTGTGGCCAGTTTCTCAAGCACTGGCTTCACTTCTGACTGAAGGGCACTGGAGAGAGAGAGAGAGACACACACACACACACACACACACACACAGAGACACAGACACACACACAGTGATTAACTGAAGTAGTGGCACTTTGTGCACGCGATAGATGCGGAAAATGGCACAGAAGTGGAACGCAAAGACAACGTACTTGCTGTCGAGGACCGGTCCGATCTTCTGGAGGGACTTGGCCACGTTGAAGCGGACGTTGGCCACCTGGTCGTTGGACATCTTGAGGACCACCGGCAGCATCTGCTTGGTGGTGATGTCCTGACCGCAAGCCTCTGACAAGGCCTGGAGGACAAATCAATGAAACCAAACCAGATCAGCCCCTACGATACTTACGGATCAACACGCAGGAAAAAGGCTTTAAGTTGAGCCTATTGACTCACGTTGATGCAGAAGAGGGTGGTCATCCTGTGGAGGTAGTTGGGGTCGTTGGCCATGCCCAGCACCTTGGGCACGATGGTGTTCTGGGCCCACTCTGCTCCAAACTTCTCCACCAGCTTCATCAGGTTGCAGGTGGCCGCCTCACGGATGGCATACACTACAGAAGGGGACCACAATGTTGGTGATTTAACGACTCAAACGCAAGTCAGTGAATGCGACCGTCGCCAGTAAGTAGAAACATTTTGCATGACACTGATTTAGCAACTAATTAACTGATGTACAACACAGCTGGGATGGAACAGACTGCAAATAAAAATGCTGACGTAGCCAGGATTTAACACTCTCTTCCAATAACGTGTAAATGACAGTGCTCAAGAGGATGTCTGACTCAATAGCAGGGCAGGCTCTGCCAGGACAGCGGCGTGTCTGAACAGACACACGTGCACTTTAAACTGTAATCTGACCGATGCTCCACGCATAACAGGGCACATAAACTGGCTCGTAAAGTAATACAGCCTAAAACACTTTGACAGTTATAAAACGTATATCGGTGATGTACAACGCACCCCAGGTCCTATTTTTTCGATTTTAGCGTTAGTTGCAATTTGTCACTGGCTGTCGTGTCAGGCTTCCTGTGATCTGCTCCAGCGTGCTATTTTCATACGTTACCCAGAATGACTATCGCTAGTCCCTCTCAACATCAGGAGGCAACATTCTGTAAATTGTACATTTACAAATTGAATGAATCAAATGTATTATAATGATATGTATAACCGGCATTATTATTAATTGTGAAAGCTAGCTAGACATTTGGCAGTATGATATGATACAATATGCGACACGGGCGATCAAATTTCGACCATCCCTTCGTAAAAATGGCCGCGGGATTAGAGACCTGGTGACTAGGTTGCGAGAGCTAGCCTGGCAATGCTAACGTTAGACGCGGCTGAGCTCGCCGCGGCTAAATTTAGATTTTATATGCATTCTGAGACAGAACCCCTGAGTTGTCATATGGGAATGAAACTAATATCTGATACTTATGGTTGATGCTACAGCGATTTGAAGACATACTCTCATATTAAAACCCCATTGTAACTACTGCAGCAATGTCTCCGTAGTAGCGTCAACAGAAATCAAGTTTAGCAAAGTGAAATACTACACAAAGCGGTAATATATATGACCTGGGGTATGTTGTACATCACCAATAGACGTTTAGCGATGTCAGTGTTTTAGGCTGTATTATTCCTTTAACTACGGTCTGATTTGAGTGGCAGTGTTCAGTTTACAGAGGCTAAACTACTCCGCTGCATGTAAATGTGTGAACCAGTCATGTCAAAATAATAACGCTGCCTGGTAGGGACACTTGGGTAGACATGGTTGACCTGAGGGACAACACACACACACACACACACACGCACACGCACACGCACACGCACACGCACACGCTCGTCTGAGAGGCTTATGCAAGCCTCTAACCCGTAACCCCAGACTCAGCCGAACACAAAACATTCCAATGATGTAACCCAGCTGGTCCTTTGTCTTCACACTGTGAGTGTCTGTGCGTGTACGCGCATTTTGAATGTGGTTCTAATTGGGGAATTTCATGTGAAGACACCACACGGAGACAGGCAGCGCGTGTTCTGTGTTGTAACATTAGAGCGGCGTCTTGCACGTCTTCTCTTAAGACCGACTGCAGATGTGAGTGCAGGAACTGTTTCGTTCCACCATCAAAACACAACATTTGGATTTTGACAATGGAGTTAAAAATACCAAACATTTGTTGATTACCGCTTCAGATATGCTAAGAGTGTGTCGTTAATTAAAGTTGAGCTGGAGCCAACGGTGTCATGACCGCACCCGGCCACGGTGCATCAGGGTACCCGACGCGACCGGAGCAAGTGGGTTTACACAACGCTATCAAATATTGAATGCAACAGAAACAAGAAAGTGGTCTAGCCTGTGGTTTTCCAGGTCTGGAAGGAATCTGTGTTGTGTGTAGTACTGTGTTGTACTTTGGTCCTTCATCTCTCCGTGAGGACAGGACCCCAGAAGGGCGCGTCATTCGCAGCACTCTAATATTGGCACGGTGAACAGACAAAGAGCTGCCGATTCTCACATCTACTCCCTCTCTGCGTCTAACCACCCCCCGCCACAGACACACACACACCACCACCACCACCAACCCCCCCAAAGGCTTTATAAAGATGCACGGTACTGGGGTATGTACTGACGAAATCCGGCGGAATCATTCAATCGATAAAGTCCATGGTGCATTGCAAAACGCAACATAAGCCGGCTTGTAAGGGATAAACAGAAACAACAAACGGGGATTATGAAAATGGCGGCGGGGTGTCTCACCGTGGTCGATGAGCCAGGCCATGCACAGGGTGTTCAGCTTCTCGTCGAAGAACTCCACTCCCTGCAACACAGCGTCGTGATTAGCGTCTGGTCCAAAGCTCCAGACACATCCAGGCCCAGTATGACCCCGGCGTCGGCACACAAGCGGCCGGCCTGCGACCGCGCGTGACTCACCAGCTGCCCTGCCAACAGGGGCATGTACTCGATGATGGCCAGGCGGACCCTCCACTTGGCGTCCTCGGCCAGCTCCACGATGGCGGGCAGCAGGGACTGGGACAGTTGGCGGATGCCGATCACCTCGTTCACGCAGTCCAGGTTGGAGATGATGTTGAGGCGCACCTCGGGGCACTAGCAAAGAGCCACGCGGGGAATGAGGAGATTAAAACACCGATCTCTGGCAAAAGGGAACTGCCGACTTAAAAAGAAATACATTTAAAAGAAAGCGCTGAAATTGGGGTTTAAATGGTATATAATTACACTGTAGTGATTCAGAGTACTGCCTTCTTCAGTTAGCAGGTTCCCATGCTCAGATAAAGTTGCTCAGATACACTTTGAGCTTGTGGTTCAACGTCCCCTGGGCCGTATGCTTCCCATACATTTGGAACAGGCAGTAACAATGACAACTGCCAAACAGCTTGTGTTCTTCCTCAGCCAAAACGCTGATTCATGGCCTGAGAACGGGCGCATTTCACTTGACACTTCGCGGAAAGCTTGTTGAGCAAGTAGAACAAACAAGCCGCCAGATCTGGCACATGTACAGACGCCCCGGTGCCATCAACAAGATGAGCAGTTGATTCATTTAACAAACACTGAAAATGTTCATTATTCATGTTCTCCGTCATCACAATCATCTTCTGATGTCTATACCTTGAATCTGCAACACAGTTTGCACTGTAATCATATTAGTCACACGCCCATGATCTGGACATCTTTAAATAGGGCTTCAGAGACATGCGGCGCTGAAAGAACATTAATCCAAGTTCATCACAGAAGGAGCTAAAGAGGCCGTTTCAAAGGGTAAGAACGGCGATGTTGATGAGACATGATTGGGCTGTGTGCCAACAGTATTAACGGGTCCATACTGGAAGGACTGAAGGGGGGTATGGGGTTGGCCTACAACCAAGCCATAATACTCCAGTCAGTATATGGCTGCATCCCACCAAATACAATCCAGAAGAACCTCCCGCATAACACAATGAAATGCTACTTATATACACCCATAAATGCATGGGTGCAATACACTTTGACATATACATACTGTACATTGGGCATTGAGTTAGCATGTTGGGAGATCTCAGCGGTGTATCTCCTGTAATGATACGGCTTCCGTTTCCTTCTACTTCTACTGACATCCTTAGTATGACTCATCTTCCCTTCCAGAGCAGGTAGCAGGGACGTACATCTGATGACTGGCTGAACAGCATTACAGCCAAGACAATAGTGCACTCCAGCAGCACCGCAAAGCCAAAAAAGGCGGTCATGTAACTGAAGCCGAATAATGTCCAGATTTTTCCGCCCTTACCTCGTCCTTGAGCTGAGCCAGGAACAGGGGCAGTAAGTGCTCTACGGTGTTGTCCTTGCCCAGGATGGTGGAGAGGCCCATGATGACGGAGGCCAGGGCAGACTTCACATGCTGGTTGGTGTCCGACACCAGTTCCTGGTAGGAGGAGGAGCAGAGGGGTAAAGAGAGACAAGTCAAAGAGTGAATCAAATTGTCCGCCCGAATCATTACAGCTTTCATCCAAATAAAAACACACAGACACATGTCCAATGATGAATCATGGTCTCTACTGCACAGTCCGCAGTCGAAAGTCAAAAATGTAATGAATCAAACTCCATGAACACGGTTGATGCGGGCAGGAGAGGGTTGTCACCGAGAGGCCATGCTACGCGTAGCCACAACAATGTGAGATCATGTGTATCAGAGTTGTTGCTGCTGCCTGTATTGCTGTTCCCCATCACCAGGTCTCCCATCAACAGTCATTTGTGATGGAAATAGATCTGGTGGATATTAACCAACGTACCGCGTATGAACCATTTGTTCATGGCACGTTTAAAGCAGCATATGTACTGGTGCCCAATTAAGAACTGCATCCCAGTGGCGTTCTGGGCACAGTGGCAGGGCAGTTGGCCATGATGTCATTTAGACATCAGTCAACTAGAAGTAGATTTACAACAATATGGCTGACATTAGGCAATCTACGTGCATGCTCACTCTTCAGACTCTGAACTCTGATTCATTCCAAACCCTATTAGCAGTTTACAGATTGTAAATGTATTGTTTCAATGAGCTATGCTAGTAAGTTATCGAGACAAGCACATGGTGGATTTAATTAAATAGGAAATAAATAAAGTAAAAGTAAATAATAGAAAAGTGCTCATATAACAAAAAACTAAATTAATAAAACGAAACTGGCCATGACCTTAAGGATTGTGACAGTTTGGCATCAAACTGTGTAGTGGCAAGATACTTAACCAATAGTGCCACCTGTTGTTCACAGGGCCAACTACAGTGTTCTCATTCTGCATTTCATGGACGGGCATGACAAGACCCCATGACTGTGCACACACCTCAAGGAAAAGCTATATTAATATGTTCTCCCTTTGTGTGTGAGTCATTCAAGTCCAAGAGATGTTTGCCCCCACATGATTGTCTAAGCGGAGCAGCAGAGCTGGAGATAGTGTGGAAGGTATAAGGTATTTACCTTGACGCATGGCAGAATGTGAGTCATGATGATCTGCTCACGACTGTCCTCTGGAAGGTTCTCACAGAATTCTGAAAACAAAAAGTTGCATAGTGTTAAAACCACCAAGATTTTACAGAAATCAGCAAGAAAATATGTTGATAGTGGTCTTTATAGTCAATAAAAAATGTGTCAAATGTGGCCAAACAATTAAATCAAGTAATGCACCATTTTGGTCGATAACATGTCTTTACCAAAGAATAAAAAACTAAACAATGAACATCCATTACATACAGCGCGAGTGCTCAAACATGTTTAGGCACCTTTGACTTTGTTGGCTGCAGCAGCGCGGACTTCAGCCTCACAGTCCTTCAGAAGATTCTGGAAGGCGGGAACCAGATCGTTCTTCGTGATCTCCGGCCCGACCGCTTTCTGAAGCTAAATTCACAAGAGATAACCAGTCAATAACCGAATAAACATTGAAAAAACTTGCATTTGATCTTTGTTTATCACATTACGATAATAACTTAAACCTAGTCGTATATAATGACTGTCCACTAATATAATATGACAGAATAAATAAATACATTTGTATCTTTAGGAACCCCCATTGATTGTACATTACCAAGATATTCTTTCCTACCCCTTAAAATTGCAAGTTGGAACTACATCCATATTTCATTCAATAAGAGGCAAATGTGAACAGCAGTGCTTGTCGCGGTCCGATAGGCTTCACGAACAGCCCTCGGCTCACACGGCGGTCAGATAGGCGTTCACTTGCAGCAGAGCTAACTCCAACTAGACCAGGCTCCTTTTCACAGTCCCTATGCTATCTAATCAAACCAGCGTTGCCTGCCTGGTTGGTGGTGGAGTTGGTATGTTCGGTGACCCAAAAAAAACAGACCGGGCTTGTGTGTGCGTGTGATGGGGAGTCTCCGCTGGGGACCAGGCAATGTTTTCTCGGGGACCGGGCAATGTTTTCTCAGAGCCCGGCTCGCGTAGTAAAACAAAACACACCGAGAGCTAGGCTACGCGTTGAATCAAATATTTCTGGAATCTACGGACAGGAAAATATTTGTTTCCTTCGCTCTTCGAAGGGCAGCGACACAAAGCCAGAGAACCCGAAGTGACGTTACAGCTTTTTGCTTTGGCTTTCCTTGAGCTTTTTCAAGTTACGGCAAACACTGCCCACTATTTTTTTGAGAAAACAACACAGACCCAGGATATGTATCCACGTGATAATAGTAGGTCTCGACTGTTCCAAAATAAATAAATAAATAAAGATGTTTAGTAGAAGTTACGGCCTTTTGCCTTTGCACGGCAATATATATAGAAAGCCTCAGGACGAAGGCATGTGACCATAAAATACTCCACTAGTTTCATTTTGTGGAAGTACTTCCTAGTTCAGGCCAGTCTCAGCTACTGCAGACCGTGGGCTGTTTTGTCTGCGCCATTTTATTCATTTATTATTTATTTAGTCATTTTATTCTCATTTCTCACAAAGCTTGGCAATTTTACAAAAAAAATACAGACTGAAACCATGCATTAGCACACCATCGTCTTCCTATCAGGCACTTGCTGCACACCTGTTCATCCTGGTGGAAATTCTCTCAAAGATGCTTCAAGATATTGTACTTATCCATTAGGATGCTTGGGGTTAGGAGCATGTGTAGTTTTGCAAGCCTGTACATCCAATAAGGGGCTTTATAGACAAACTTGATGTGGAGCAACAATTAAGAGTTACGCTGTATGGGCAGGAAAGTTTAAAGCCCAACCTCATTATATTCAGACAAGGTATACTTGGGGTGCCCACATAAGTACCATTACACACAATTTGATTAATCTCGTGATAGTACTATGGTGGGCTTGGTAGACCTCCGTGCGGCCAATTATAATTAAGGTGAACCCATCTGTGTGTGCGTATTTTAGTTGTCATGTCAGGTATTACTCAATTATTGCGAGTAAGAATTTTTGTGGTGAGAGGTGTACATTATTTTCAGATAACAGCATGGCCAGAGTCTCATCACCGCTCTAAAACAATGTGCAACATTTCCTCAACTCACATCAGATGGCCAATGTTCCAAAGTTACCCAATTGACTCACAACACACTAGCAGTTAACAAGACAGCAAAAAATGAAGACTTCTTACCTCTGAGAACTTGTCAGCAACCATGTAGCGGACCCTCCAGGACTTGTCCTCGGCAGCCTGGCGGAGGGTAGGCATGACCAGGGTCTCTAGATCCTCCTGGGGCAGCAGGGTGGCGATGCTCACACAGGCCTCAACAGCTAGCAGACGTACCGAGTCCTGATGGGAGAAAGCAATGGAGTCACACGAAGCCCTTTTGCATAAAGTATGCCAGCAATATAAGCTCCAGGGGTGGGGTAAACAATAAACATAGATAAGTGGGGGCTCACGTACCTGCTCATCAGAGGCCAAAGCGGTGAAGAGGGAAATGATGTCACTCTTGACATAATCTAGCTCCAAGACCTTAGCGAACTCTCCGAGTTTGGAGGCGGCAGCACGACGCACCATGGGAGTGTCATCTGAACACAAAGTACGGAAGTGCCTATGGAGACAACCAGACAATCATTAGGCACGGATAAAACAATATGGAAAACAACCCCAGCTGGAGCTATTGCACATATACCTGCTGGATTCATTTGGCAAGTAAAGACAAACAATCAAACTCTAAATGTTTTTCAGTTTGCGAGAAATCTACTTACTGGCGGATCTCTGCCTTGACGGTGCTGGAGACGCGGGGATAACAGACGCTGAAGAGACCACAGGCAGACGTACGGGAGGTGAACCAGTCACCACTAGCCAGCCGCTTCACCAGGGGCTCAAAGTGGACCTCCAGGTCAACTGGAGAGTGCTCCTGAGATATCTTGCGCAGCGACTCCACGGCCTTGTCGCGCACCACCGTCTCCTCTACTGTGGCCAGACTCTCCAGAGGAGGCTGCAGGGAAATAGGCATTATGCCGTTACAGTAAGCAGGCTTCAACCCTACGTTTTCATACGTGCATGACAATCTATGGATATATGCGTTACTCAAGAGTCCCTTGGTTGTGATTAGGTGAGCACATGAAACAGATGTGTGTAGGTATATTCCTGAATTTCCCTCCCAGGGTAAAGTGATAGGCCTACATGTAACATCACATACGTTTTGCTGTCAGTTGTTTGTGCCAGAACTCACCAGGAGACAGTGGACATACTCTGGCCCGCCAACCAGCATAGTGAAGTTTCCTAGCTGCTCGGCAAGGGCCAGGAGTACCTCATCTTCGTCATAGATGGTATCTAAAGATTGACAGCAAAGCAAATTTGTATCTCACATTCATGAATAAATTCCAACAGAGCAGCAGAGTTAGCAACTTAAATGTAGGGCTAAACGATATGGTAAAAAAAAATCATAATGGGATTATTTTGACAGATATTGCGATATGATTCACTGTTGGTGGGAATGATTATTTTTGTATCACAATTTTCATTTTCACTGAAAAAAAATCATGATGTGACATTTGTTGGGGTCTGTACCAAACCACCACGTTTTCTTACATCTGGAGAAAGAAACGTGCAGGCTAGGGTCTCTCTGCCGCACTACAGTACTTCATTTATAATCGTGTTATACATTTACATTTACACATTTTACCCGTATAAAAAAAATTGCAGGTCCCGCGACATATTGCGATTTCGATCATATTCCGATTAATTGTTCTGCCCTACTTAACTAAACGGCGAAATGAAACGTTGCACAACAATGCTTAGTGAGAACCCATGTGACTGGCGACGGGTTGAAAGTCGAACATGTTACCTGTAAGGAACGGCAGCAGCTCCGTGCGCGTCCTCTCCACTCCCAGAGCCAGGGCGATAGTCGACAGCTTCTTGATGCTGTTGAGTCGTAACTGATGAAGACGAAACACAATACCACAACATGACTGCCACGTTCATCACGATACTCAAGGCCAAAAAATACATCGACCGAGCGATTGATAAGTTATCGTTAAATGACAGCGTTGGTCGCGGTGGTGTCACACCTACTAATACATTGTGCAAATGCGTGCATTACTTAAAACATACACGAAATACTGATTTTCTATTAACATTAACGCAAGTGCAACGGGGCTCATCTGTAAGGTTATCGAACACGTCAAGCCTCACACTAACAGGGCCCTGGTCCTATATTGGTGCATTGGGCTGTTGTGATTGGCTTGGGCTAGCCAACTCAATGCTAGCAGCCAGTGCTAACATAGCTACCGACCTACCGACCTACAATACCGAAACACAACATCCCGTTATTTACATATCAAGTTGACAATACGCGGTGGATGTATAACATTTTGCCACGCCCGCTGTGTAGACAACGTTTAGAAACATCTGGGCATGGGGGGTTACAATGGCGAATTGGGTTAGCAACAAGGCGGGGACGCCCGGCTGGAAAATGGCATCGGGCCTCGGCCGTAGTTAGCTAGCTTAGTTATCAGTCAGAAAACATACGACCACACAGACCATTTCCAATGTTCCACGTATTTATGCCAGAAAAAAATAATACCACTTAAAACAATAGGTCGGCTGAGTATTACCTGAACATCCTCATTCCGCAGCTCGTCAATGAGCACGGCGATGGGGTAGAGAGAATCGTCTCCATCAGCTCCTGCCATTTTGGATAAGGTTAGAGTAACCGAATGGCGCTTCTGCTTCACTACGGGGTTTCTGCTGCACATGCGCACTACGACGACACTCCCCTGCTGGCTTTAAGTACGCGAGAGTACGAGACGAGATCTGCGTCTCCTCTGTCCCAAACCTACCAGTCAGTCAAAATGGCAGCGCAGCAACAACAGCAGCAGCAAGGTATAGGAGCGATTCCTCCGACCGGAATGCAGCAAGCTACATCTATACAGCAACAATTAAATCAGCAGCAAGATGTAGACCCCGTTCAGAGATTCAAGATGTTGATCCCACAACTGAAGGAGAGCCTGCAGGTAACGACCCTGTTGGTGACGACACTGGATGATTGCCCAAAGTGCTGTTAATTAACTCACTGTTGTTAAAGCATTCCGCAATAGAGATGTCCACATTAGACATCATTAGCTATTTTTGTGTCAATTAAACAATTTGGCGTTTGCTCTGACTTTCAGTTTGTCATGAAGATTGCGTCTTCGAATTTGGGACACAACACCGCAATAGATAATGGGATGTAAGTATTGTTATTTGCACGCATTGCATAGGTGCAAGCGTAGTGCTTGTCAACCCCCACAAATAAGCGGTTGAAATCAGGATTTATAATGTGTTGTTGTTTTTTAAATTTGTTTACTATTTTAGTAAAGCCAATGACGTCCCCGCGCAGCGCTTTGACAAAAGTCTGGAGGAGTTTTATGCCCTTTGTGATCAACTCGAACTCTGCCTGGTACACACACACACACACACACACACACACACACACACACACACACACACACACACACACACACACACACTAAACAGTGACTGTAAACTGTGGAGAAAAAAAAGCATTGTTTTAATGTACAAGACTTAATCGTTCCAAACCATACTAACCATTCTGTTATTTTTACACAGCGGCTAGCCTACGAGTGCCTCTCCCAGAGTATCGACAGTGCCAAGCACTCCCCCAACCTGGTCCCTACAGCCACCAAGCCCGACACGGTGCAGAACGAGTCGCTGTCGTACTCCCAGTATCTGGGCATGATCAAGTCTCAGATCTCATGCGCCAAAGACATCCACAACGCTCTGCTGGAGTGCTCCAAGAAGATCGCAGGAAAGGGACCGCCCCAAGGGATCATGTAGTAAACAGGGACTGACACTCATGCCATCATAGTTGGTGGAGTGAAGAACAATGTGTACATTGGGTCAAAGGCCACCTGGAAGTACAAGAGTGTTTGTGATTGGTTGATTGAGATTCATCTGTGTGCAGGCCTACGATTCCTCTGTTTTCTGTAGAACAGATTTTTGATATAAGTTATATGGTTGTTGTATGTGTAAATATCCACATGTCAAAAGATGACCAGCAGGTGGTAGCAGTGCAGTTCACATTGCTACTTGCATTGCAACTCGTCTAAATATTTTGTAGAAGCGCCTTGCTATGAATAAAACCTGATTGGGATTTCTACAGATTTTGTTAGTGTTTTCCTATTGAGAACTCTGCTTTAAATGTTTTATTTTTAGTAGTCTGCTTCTCTCTCAGGTGCAATCATGTAATCTAATCTTTTTTTGCTGATGTATTGAAAATCTTTAGGTCTTAACTGTGAGCCAAGTCCATACTGAATCACAAGGACAAAAAAGAAAACAAAAGTCAGTTTCTTGTCTAATAATCAAGTCTCTAGCTGCAAGTGCTATCAGGATGGACTACAGTAGGAGTCAGGGATATGCCCTCGGATCTGCCATGCTGCTTAAACCCTTGAGAAGACACGCCACCTCATAAGCCAATGACATCTCCTTTGGCGCTGTTTTAAAAACAAGGTAAACATTTGGGAATGGTTCTCCTTCTCTTCAAAACATGAGTATTTGAAGTTAAAAGTAAGGGATGAATTAATTACACATGATATAGCGTGTAAATGTTCAGAGCACAACCCCAAACATAAAGATGAACGCGAACACCATTCAATTGACATTGACTGCAACAGCAATTCAAAGGCAAATATGTCAACATAATATCTACTATATATTAATTGCAGTTTTAAGCAATTACTGTAAACAATTTATACATCATGAAAAGTTTAAAAATGTTTTATTTGAGATTTGTTTCAGTTGACATAGTAAAGAGAATCTATACAGCTTCAAAGAAGCTACTAGACAACTACAGTTACATGAAAACCTGAAAATATTCCAAATATTACCTTCTTAAGAATTGCTTTGCAGCACTGAGCATACCAGCTGAAGAGAAACTCAGAAGTGCTCTCAAGTAACGATATAAAAAGGGTACCATTCCTAACATTTTGTACAAAGATTACAGCAGATATAACACTATTGCGACAGGCATTACACATAATTACAACAGACAATTTAGACAGCGTCTAAGTGCACTAGTGGACTTTAAGTGAGTCAGTGAAAACTAAAGCAAATAGCTGTTGATGCAGTTTGATGACAGTACCTGTAAAATATGAATCAAAGTATTGCAACACACAGAAAGTGATACAGAGTCACTCATTCTACTGTGTACTGATACATTAAATCATATTTGGTTACAAGTTAGCTTATTATTCTGTTTGTCGGATAGTGTGAGAGAGATAGAGCTGTAAGCGACACCGTTAGAGCGTTTCAAACGTCACTGCCCTCTACTGTCTGTTACTGGCTGGCCAGACAAACATACACGTGTGCGTGGATGCAGCACAGGGATGTAAGTTGCCTGTATGGGTTTTATTAAATTGAGGCCTGACGGGTGTCCTTATGGCTGGGCCACACCTGAGCCTTTCACTTTGTCCGAGTGGGCCTGATTGCTCCCCTCTGCTATGTGCACTCTTCTCTCTCTGTGGGAGTAACAGACAGGCAAACAACAGAATACACTTCAGTCAGACCACGGGTTAAATGTTGCTTAATCGTGCAGACACGGAAATGTGTACATTACATGTCCTGCATACGCAAGTATACGCTATTACCAGTTAGGGCTGGGCAATAATTCAATGTGATAAATAATTGTCTTTGAATGGTGTTGTATCGTCATGAAATGAAGATATCAACTTATCGTGACACCCAGTTGTATAGTCTAAATAAATTGCGGCGAGAAGATATGCCCTTAAGATGATCAAATCTGAGGTTTGAAACACCGGAGAGAAAGGAAAACTAGTTTTCGTCCGATACCATATTTTACATTTCCATACACTTCAATGTAATGACCCTCAGTTAGACTGCATTTTGAATTCACAAGCATATCGTGATATTTATCGACATTGTGTGAAATTCCCCATGATTATCACGATAATAAATCTTTCCATATCGCCCAGCCCTATTGCGAGTGCCCTTTGACCCCTTTCCATTCTATTTACATTTAGTCAAGTAGCAGGTGGTTTTATCCAAAGCGACTTACAAGTTTAGGCTGGGAAACAATCAAAGCACATAATAGACAACAACCCGTAGCCGTAGGAATCAGAACACATGGTGTACATGTAGTCTGAGAGCTTTAAACAACAACCCACCTGTGGGGCTGCTCAGGTGCGGCG
>OMNO01079089.1:1954-13473 GCA_900303215.1 Trachyrincus scabrus | reverse complement strand
GACCACAGGTTAAATGTTGCTTAATCGTGCAGACACGGAAATGTGTACATTACATGTCCTGCATACGCAAGTATACGCTATTACCAGTTAGGGCTGGGCAATAATTCAATGTGATAAATAATTGTCTTTGAATGGTGTTATCAACTTAACAAGATATCAACTTATCGTGACACCCAGTTTTATAGTCAAAATGAATTGCGGTGAGAAGATATGCCTTTAAAATGATCAAATCTGAGGTTTGAAACACCGGAGAGAAAGGAAAACTAGTTTTCGTCCGATACCATACTTTACATTTCCATACACTTCAATGTAATGACCCTCAGTTAGACTGCATTTTGAATTCACAAGCATATCGTGATATTTATCGACATTGTGTGAAATTCCCCATGATTATCACGATAATAAATCACATTTACATTTAGTCAAGTAGCAGGTGGTTTTATCCAAAGCGACTTACAAGTTTAGGCTGGGAAACAATCAAAGCACATAATAGACAACAACCCGTAGCCGTAGGAATCAGAACACATGGTGTACATGTAGTCTGAGAGCTTTAAACAACAACCCACCTGTGGGGCTGCTCAGGTGCGGCGAGGGCCGCCCGGTGTGCGGCGCGGGGGGCCTTGGGGGCCTCCAGGCACGATATGGGGACAGAAGGCTGGAATTTAGACAGCTTAGACTGCCACTCTTCGTCAAAAGACTGCGCCTCCGCTAGGGGAAGAGGGGAGAGGGTCAGGCGCATGTTAATACTGTGTACATGTTAATACATTAGTTAGGGGTAATTCTTTTGACAGTACCATAAGCCTTGGAAACTAATCCTTGTGCGTTTTTCAAGCCATAATAAGTAAGGGTGTTTGTGTGTTCTTTAACGGCAGTGTAGTTTTGGTTTTGCCCACTAGATGTCTCCCTTGATTAGCTTAGTCTCCTCGTGCGGCTAAATGATTTAGTTAGTTCATTTCATTTGCTGACCTGTATTTTGTACAGTGTCCTGTTCTGTCCTGTTCTGACAAGAGTCTTTGATGAAATCTAAACCTGTCTGCACTCCTGGCCATTTAAAGCCCCCGACATCGTCCCTATGAACATACATTCATCCATATTCTGGAAGTCCTGGTTGAGCTCCTTCTCGCCGGTCTTCTTGTTGTGTTTCTTCTCCACCACGTGGCCCCGGTCCTGGATGTGGTGACCGATGGCCATCTTCTCCAAGCCGCTCTCAGAGTCCCTCAGCGCCTGCCGGGTCTCTGTGATCTGGACCAGAGAGACGAGGCAACGCGCGTTATTACGCAACACAACACATTTCACTCAGTCCTGACACGTACACACGCAAACACATACACATAGGGCAGGAGAGTTTAGTGGTTAGGGTGCTTAGGGTGTCTCGCTCCAAACTGAAAGGTTCCGGGTTCGAACGCCAATGTCTGCGATCTACCTGTAGGCATCCATGAGCAAGATGCCTACTGCATTAACCCCTACCAGCTCATTGATGACATCACACACAAAAAAACACTGTAATAAAACAACTGAAACTGTAGATCGAAATACCACTGCAGAGACATCACTTAGTCTCTCTTATAACCCTGATATATAATATAAACTGGTTCCTAGTCCCTGCCATTAAAAGGACAAGCATCGCATGGACAGATCGGACGTATCAGAGCTTCCAAAACGTACATTAGTGAACAGTGATGTAATGCCCCGTGTTAGAACCCATGGCGTTACTGTGGTGTAATGTGATCTGCTGTTGAACCCATGGCGTTACTGTGGTGTAATGTGATCTGCTGTTGAACCCATGGCGTTACTGTGGTGTAATGTGATCTGCTGTTGAACGTACCCCTCCGGGGGCGCGGCGTGTCTGCGAGGAGGCCTGGAACACCTTGGGGGGCTCGTTGCCCACCTTGGAATAGGTCGTGACCGACGAGGAGCTGAACGAGTGGCTGTTTGGGGTGTTGGAGTCTGTGGACAGGTTATCCTGCACACACACACACACACACACACGCGGACACACACACACACACACACACACACACACACACACACGGACACACACACACACACAGCAAGGTTATACACTGACAGGCTTCGATGTTTTGACTCCCAGCCAAAAGGTACTGGGTTCGATTCCCTAATGTCCACAGTCTACCTGTAGGCATCCGTGACAAAGATGCATTCATGCATGCACGCATGTTGACCTATGTGCATAAAACAGTGTGTTTGTGACTTAACACAGCACTTTCCACAGAGACGGCGAACAGAAATCAAAAACTGGGAGGCGTTTCCGTGGGAACTCACAAAGTTTTTGTGCATGTCGTCCATCCGGGTCCTCATGTTGAGCATCCTGTTGTCCAGCATGCTGAAGGGGTTCCTCACGTCCGTGTCCTGGAAGAGAGAACCCATTCATTATACACACAATACAATACGCAGCGGACACATTCACAGAGCGGGACATGCACATTATAGACAGCTTAAAGACTACAGTCAAAAAACTTAACGAATTTGAAGTGAAACAACAACAGCACAGAGTGCAGAGTGGCTATGAGAACAATCGTCTCATGGACACACATGTGATCAGTATTAGAAATGACATGTGTCTATATATTCAACCTCTGAAAAGTGAAACCACTTGCCACATAAGTGTGACCAATTCCAGTGACCAGAATAATTGGGTGTTATTTTCCATAGACTAAACTTTGTATGTTAGTGTGTGTGTGTGTGTGTGTGTGCGTGTGTCTAATGATGGACACAATTGTGTGGATGCCAGCAGTCCCGGCTGGTTTTACCCTGCTCTGTCCTCTCCGCCAGCTGGGATCCTTGGTAAAGGGCAGTGCGAGGAGCTGGGTCACTGGGTCTCACAGTACCACCTGGTCCACAGGCATTAACCAGCTCGTAAAACACACTCCTCTGTGGGTGTACACGAGCTCGCGCTGTTCAGCTCTGTGGCCTATATGCGTATGTGTGTGCTGCCTTTACGCTACTGTATACAGCACATTCATAATCCCTTCTCTACCTTCTGACCTACTTCTGACCAAGGAACATGACATCATGCTTCAAACCCAGCATGGGCAAACTTATACAACTGAACCACTATGGTCACTACGAAACTAGTCTACAATCATCAAACAATTATCACACGAGCTTCTAATGATCGATTGTGTAATAAGCACAATGATGCATTATATTATATTCAAACAAAAAAGAAATACGGTTTTGAAAAACCCTCACACCATACGTTGCTGATGATACCAACACATGCAAAGGCCTGCACTGAATTACTGCTTTTATAGCACTCTGCTCCGTCGACTTGGACTGACTTACAAAAACTTAAAAACTTGTCCTTCTTGGTGTTTTTCAATCATTGACAAAGGATTTTGGGGTCGATTCATTAACTTTTGACACTTGACACGGTTTTTTATGATGGTGTTTTTGGTATTTTGCCTATAATGTTTTATGTTGCTGCTGGTCTTGGCCAGGACACTCTTGTAAAAGATATATTGTCATCTCAATGTTCCTGTCCTGGTTAAATAAAGGTTGAATCAATAAATAAACATGTTCGCCATATCCTTCACAAGCAATGGGATGTGGAAATCCTACTGACAATGTGGCAAATGCAACTGCTGAGAAACACTGCAGTACGATATTAATGTAGTACATGCCTAGCATCGCATTCACGGCATATAATGGCAGCACTCGACAAATACACACACGCACGCATGCTCACAATCGCTAATCTTATGCCTTAGCGGATTCCAAAGAGTCATGCACTCTAGTTGGGAATGTCTGCAGGAGTTCATGGACAGAGTGTGCATGCTGCTAGTTTCTCAGGTTTTCTCCGTAGGTCGTCTTACACAGACCACTAGATTACTAAGCCCTCCAAGACAGCTCCACACCACCCTGTCAGGGATGTGCAAGCATGGAGGAGGAGGAGGAGGAGGAGGAAGAGGAGGAGGAAGAGCACCGTCCTTCAGCCAAGCGGTCTGTTCTCCTTGCCAAACACCCTGCTGGGTGTTTATGAACCCAGAGCCTAGGATAAACATCTCACCATCCAGGGCTGTGCATACGAGTGTGTATATATGTGTGTGTGTGTATGTGTGTGTGTGTCTGTGTGTGTGTGTGTGTGTGAGAGAGTGTGGGTCGAGCGAGAGGGACAGAGAGAGGAGGGGGCTATTGTGCGTAGCCGGTGTGGGGTGTTGAATGACTTGTGTTCCATGTGTAATTCGGTCGCGTTGCCGGGGATTAGCGACGGGGTTAGCGCTGTGGCGAAGCCTGGTTCTGGGAAGGCGACGGTGGCCGGACCCAGCGGAGGGGTTTAGGGGGGTCCGAGGCTGCTGCTGCTCGCTCAGCGCTTCTCGAAAGGTTGCGCTGATGTAACGCCCTCAAATGGTATGCACGAAGCCCGCCGGCCAATTATATCTGGGAGAGAGGGGCATCTATGAACTAATAAATGGCGGATACATTTCTGCCCGTATTTTTAGCCAGGGGTCAGGGCGAGCGGAGATGTTGAGAGTGCAAAAATATGGAGGACGGGCCCAGTGGTCTTTAACACATTATTTTAGGAGACCAGACGCTGTATTCTATGTCTCAATCACTCACTCTTTCATCTCCTCTCTGCACTCCTGATTGTTTTACTTCAATATGGATACTAATATATAGGCCTATTAACGCAGAGTCTGCTGCCACTACTGACTAGTGTGTTCTTGGACAGAGATGAGCTCTGAGCGACACTTGGGGGGTGTGTGTGTGCAGGTTTGATTCCTACTTGGAAGGGATGAGGAGGAGGTGCGTGTATGTGTTGGACAACACGGCTCCTAGTGGCTGGTGGCGTCACTAGAGAGCATGCCGTCGTAGCCAAGCCAGCAACACATCCTCAAGGGAGAAACTGAAGTAAAACACACATAAGGAGATCCAACCAAGGTGAGTTTTAAAAGGAAAAAAGCTAAATGAAGACATTAAAGAAATGCACGGAGACTTCGGTGCCAACCATTCCTCTGACTTGATTTTGAGGCAGAGAAACAAGACAAGACGGCCTACTTGGTTACGAAGTAGGAATAAAGGCAGAACAAAACCATGAGTGTGTATGGAAGCAGGAGAGACGATCATCTGCTTCACGTCAAGAATAGGATCCAGAACCCTCTACCGTATGAGGAACACACTCAACAGGCCGGCCCTATGTGTTTCAACAGCAGCCCTGCAACACATACCTCCGCTACCATGGAAACCACATGCCAGGCCTTGTACAAACCGCACTAGTGAAAGGAAGCGATCGTCTAACCAGTGGTTGGAAAATAAATAAATAAATAAATAGATCCAACATTTGAGTGCCATCTCGTCCTCTATTTATAAACTAGTGTCCCCTGGCCGGACAGCCGTGTCTTGAAAGGCGATATTAAGAGCGGAGCAGGTAGGGGATGAGACGGGAGGATAATAAAATGTAAGGGGTCGTGGCATGGCGGGACGCGACCACATTCACCAAATGGTGGGCAAAGATAAACCGGAGGGGAAGCTTCTTGTGCTATTTGGTGAACTGTGTGTGTGTGTGTGTTTTCACAGTATGGTAGGATAGGGTATGATAATGGTAGCATGTATTGCTCCATTGTTGTATTTTTACATGCCCATGTGTGCTTTAGGAGAGCAGCTATGGTGTGGTGGTGGTGGTGGTGGGGGTGATCTGTGATCTAGCTGCTGGATGATCAGCGGTGCCAGCACATGTCTTCCTTGCAGACAGATGGTCCTGTGAGCTGTAGAGTAGCAACAGCAACACACACACTGGGGGTCCGGACACCCCGGACCACCAAGCACTGTTCCAACACACTATACATCTGATTAGGAGATGGACACACACATATGGACACACACATGCTCACAGACCCCCTGTGAGTGTGGGAGAGAGTGAGAGTGAGAGAGAGAGAGATATACATAGACAGATAAATATGCAGACATACAGACAGACAGCTACAAACTTGTTTATATATAGTCTAATTAGCAATGATCCCATGTATCTCCTAATAAGTCTCATTGTCGTTTGTTTGTTTCTCGTTTCTTCGTGCACCTGACAGCTCATCAGGTTTAGCGTGTCCAGGTGCAGTGGCAGGCCCTCTGTAACCTTCTCCTCCCAGCATTAGCACAGTGCCCATGGGAGAAACGTCCCCCTGACTCTAACCCGGGGGCTAATTGCGGACTCAAATAGCGCGGCCAGTTTCCCTGAAAACCAAAACCTCCCTCCCTCTCTCGTGAAGGAGAGCTCTCTCATGCCACTTGGTGATCCAGCTCCAACTACACTATAGAGCACACACACACACACACACAGCCAGTGAGTGAGCTTAATCAGGATGAAGCGCAGACGCTCATGAGTCAAGGGGGATTGGAGATTTGAGGGGGGTGTCGTGAAGTCTTTAGTTCAGCGAGAGAAGGAAAGAAAAAGTGTGCTGTCAAGAGTCAGAGTTCAGCTCAGGCAGTAAACGTAGCCAGGTAGCCTATAGCACAGAAGCAACCCCATTCATCCCATTCATTGATAGTAGCAATAGGTACAATTCTTTGGTTGTTCCGGTCAAGAAGTCTAAGACCCACCACACGTTCCAAGATACTATGTAATATATAATGGAGTTCACACAGGATGACCATAAGTAGGTCAACTTGGCTGCTATAACGAACAGGCTCTAAGTCTTCGCGTCCTTGTGCAACACAGCACAACTCGACAGGGCCCAGTTAATGGCAGAGTGAGAAAAGACGTGTGTGTGTGTGTGTGTGTGTGCACCTCCATAAGAAGGCAGTGTGTCAGTGGAACAATGCGCTATTAATAGTGTTCCTCTGGGCTGAATATAGCTGTCCAGAGGCCGATGGTTACGATGTGGCACATTTCCATCGGGACCCCAGTAAACCGGGCGTTTTTTCTTCCCATGCCTACTGTAATTCTGTTGCTGTTATCGGTATAAGGTGGAGAGGGCGGGTCACGGGGTCTGTGTGTGTGTGTATGTGACAGAGTTAAGTGAGCAGGGTAACTGATAGTGCAGAAGGGGGTTTTGTGTCCACTGACCCCAATGATATGTAGGTCAATCTGTCTAAAGAATAGATAGGCACGTGTGCACACACACATAACACAGTGACAGCCCAGAGACTGCAATTTACAGAGGTTAACTCTACAAATAACTCTACGGTATACAAGGCCACACCAAACAAACCAACACACATTTCACGAATACAAACTGACCGGGCACAGACACGGACATGAAAAACACCACCAGAGTTTATGTGGTGTGCCTGGAGTCTTCTTCTATTTGTGTATTCCTACCCGATGTTCATCTCTGAGAGCCAGGGAGGTGCCCGGGTGGGCCGGGGCCCCTCGTCTATGGTCCCTGCCGTCCGTTAAGCCGGGCATGAAGGGCCCGCAGCCGAACGGATCTGAAAAGCTGCGCATCATCTGACGCACGCGCTCATTGTGAGCCTGGAATGGATCCCTATTGGACGAGAGAAGGACAACACGTGAGGTTTAGGTCATATTTTCATTTGTTAAATGTTCTGCAGGTTGATGCCAAGGATCTATGACACATGCATAGACCAGCACAGGAACGGTTCTTACCTTGTAGAGCTAAAAGAGAAGAGAAGGGACAAACAGAGACAGGAAAGACATTAGGTGTTGAAACTAGAATTTAAAATTCTGTTTAACTTGATATTTGTGATATTTATTCAAGAGTCAAGTCTGCCCAAACGCCTGGTAGCAAAACTAACATAATTGAAGAAACATATATAGTTCAAATGTCCTAAGGGGAAGCTGTAATTCATATTCTGATCTAATTAGCCTAAGAGATGGTGTATACTAATCACACTTAGCCCTAATTAATTAATGATGAATTTATACATAGGTCACAGGTCTGGAGTCAGTGTAGAATAATTGATCTAGGTAGGACCTACTGCTATTTTAACCACAGCATTGGCAGGCAAGTGCTTTTGCATTTAAACTGTGATACTGTAGCATTACAGTAGTACAGCGTTTTATGTTGGCAACGAAAACAACATTAATGCAAGAACATGTAAAATCCGATGTTAGCTAAATTAATTGACAACAACAATATAAACACATTGTGGAGGTTACTCACGAAAAGAACGGGTCCTCGTCAAAATCCCTGATAAGACTGTTGAACATTTCCACAGACGTTGACAACTGAACTAGAGTTAAAACTAAAGCAAAGCAGCAAATTATGAAATGATTCAGTTGAGACTAAAGGAGTGTCAGCCCCAGCGTGCAAGGTCTATGAAGTTACTATGGAAGTTAGCTGCAACAAGATTTACATTTACAGTGGTTCGGCCAGGTACCACATGACCAGAGTCTAGCCCTCTGATTGGCTGGTTATTCGGAGACTAGAGCAGGTTGTATCAGTGTGGGTCAGTGTGTTGTGGATGGCTGCCATGACAACGGCCGTTAGAACTCTCCACTTAAGTTCTTGTGTTGCGCGTGTACGTCACTGAGTGTACACTACTCCTTCCGTTTCATCTCAATCTTCATTAAAACCTCAATAAAGGCGTTACACAGCAAATCAAGCCCCGTATTACTATTATTATTAAAAGCTGTGGGATCCTAGAATTAGAGTGAAGAGTGGGCTATTAAACCGACGCTGTAAATTAACATTAGAACCAACAGCATTTGATTTGGACTTAATCTAAACAGACCAATTCCCGTGAATCCAAATACAGAATTTTATTTTATTTATTGTTGTTGTTTTTTTTCATTCAAGAATAAAAAATCAAATACAACAAAATCAAATGTATAGCCACTTGTTTATGAAGTGGTTGTCAGCTGGTCCCTGTGGAGTGGGAGCGGACCGCCACCCGATACGCTGGCATGTGGCTGACTGATGTAAGGAGGGCCATCTGCTGAGTGACTTGTGAATAAGCTCACACACACACACACACACACACACACACAAACACACACACACACGTACAAATGTGCACACACATACACAAACATACGGATGGACACACAAACACACACACGTACAAATGCGCACACACAAACACAAACATAGACACACACAAACACAAACACACACACAAAGATTTGATTGAAGTCTGAATTGTGTGTATTATTCCAATGCTAAATGTTAATGGAACAAGCTTGGGAGGGTGTTCTGTGTCCAGCATAACGCTACCATCTGGTCAGTCCAGAAATAGGCCAGAGTCTGGACTCTGCACAGACCTTGAACTCAAGCACAGAGAAAAAAAATCAAGATGACATACACCAACACAGAGCAGAACAAATCCAAGAAGTATAAAATGGATACGGAGGACATTTAGGTTTTAGGTGTGTTCCAATCTTCCAGGCCATTTCTTCTGGATTCAGACGCATGATGACATTAGTTCAGGATGAGTCAGGTTTACAATCAGGTGTAGTACGATAGGGGAGCACAGGAACTACAAATATAGATTGTGGTTCATAATATGTGTCTGGGTGTCTAAAAATACCATTTCATCACTCCTACTCAGAGGATAATCATACACTTGAATTCAAGTAATCATGTTTCAATGTATTTTTATCATCAGTAGGATTGTAATAATTTCAAAGTTGGTCTTTTGTTCACTCCTTCAAACATAAAACAAGGTTAACATTTGCACTCATTTTCATATCTTTATTGAAATAAGACACAGTATCAAAAACACTACATTGGCAAGTGTCAAATAATGAGATTATTTTTTTCTTTAAAAACAAACACGTTAACAAATTCCCGAAGATAAATGAAATAAAAAAGCACTTCACTCTTTTCAAACTACTCCACAAGTATTCTACTGTCATTTCTATACACGGTGCTTAAATTACCCGACGGAAAAAAAAACAAATCGATTCCAATCCTTGCATCTGAGAAAAAAAGAAACCGGTGCAGCAGGTCCAGGTTATTTACAAGACTGAAAACTAGACGGTAAGGAGAGATACTAGCTTAGGATGCTAACAGTGCGTACGTCCATCCTCTCTGCCCGGGTGGCTTCAGGTGACGGGGCTTCCCATGAGCCTCTCCTGCCGCAGGGAGACCAGTCTCTTCAGCCAGAGCTCCTCTGCCCTCCCCTTGTCCATGAACAACTACGGGAGGAGCAGATGGACAGTGTTCAGGAGGGAAACAGGAAAAACACAGTTAACAGCTGAAAAGTGAGCTATGAGCTAACTGAGTAGTCACGTGCTGTCTGGCCTAGGTTCAAGTATACACCGCTGAAGTGCTCATGGGCAAGTGACATGTTAAAAACTCTTTATAATAACCTGCTACGGATTTCAGTGGGATGAACTAAACGGGGTTTGTTGTACATTCAAATTGCATACAACCAGCATGAAACACGTGCCTTGCACATGCAAGTGAAGTGCTTAAGAGCGGAGACTCAGGCTGTGCTTTACTGGGCCCTTGTTCTACTGGTCAGTCTTTGTTCCCAGGAAGTGGCATGAACTGAACTTCCGGCCGGGAGCTGGTCAGGGAGACTGAAAGCCTCGCCTGGCGAGACGCTGACGGAACCGCCGCACTGACCCTCGCATGACCCCCAACACACCTATTGGCCATCGGCGTGCACTCACACAACTGTGGAATGTGGAGTGTGTTTCTAGGGCCTAGGGCCTCCCCGCCACCGGCTCACCGCCTCGCGTCCCGGTCCAAGCGGGACACGACAGCACGGCGGCGGGAGTCATTAGATAAAGAAACGGGAATGTCTAACGCCGGCGCTAACCACATAACTCACTGTTTCATGGCGGCGTGTCAGGCTCTCCGGGCCCTAGCTAGAACTGCCCGTGCCCGCTTGCCGGTGACGTTTCTCTTCTTCTCCCGCTACTGCGTGTATTAACAGTTTAACGATACGTAAGACAGGCTCACCGCACGGAGGTGTTGACGAGGCTGCGGGCTGACGGACGCAGAAGCTTTATTAGATGATAACGGGGGGAGTCGTCGGTCGACTGACGAGCAGCGCCGGGGGGAACGACTCCCCGGGACAAAATAAGAGCGGCGGACTGGAAACGGTGCGGGATGATTCCCTGCTCCCGCTCTGTTTACGAGGCGCGGGGCGCGTGTTCACGACACGGCGCGGGGGCCGCTTCCGTCGCCCTCGCATCGGCAATAACGTGCGTGTAAATACTGCCTTGGTATGCAGATGGCTTCACCCGTCTATCCCTCATCCCCAACCTCCATACCTCCGCCCAGCCTCTGTCGTTCAGGGTGGGGGCTGCGTGTTATCGGTGTGTGTTCAACAGCGTTTGACTCTGGTCTCTGGAAGAGCCGCACTGGTGGCTTGGTGCTAATGACGCTGTGCATGTGTGTGTGTGTGTGTGTGTATGAGTGCAAATGTGCGCGTATGTATGTGTAAATGTGATTGCAAGTGTGTGTGTGTGTGTGATCATGTGTGTGTGTGGGATGACAGTATCTAGTTGTAGTAATGGGAGTCATCTGTCCTGATTGGAAGTGAGGCTGAGACTGAGGCCCGCCTGGGGCATATTGCTGCCATACATCAGCCTGTCTGTGGGACTGTGCGTGTGTGTGTGTGTGTCGGTGGGGGGGGGGGGGGGGGGG
>OMNO01079081.1:4474-16432 GCA_900303215.1 Trachyrincus scabrus | reverse complement strand
TATATCTTTCTCTTCTCTCTCTCCATTTATCTCTCCCTCTTTCTCTCTCCATCTATCTCCCTCTTTCTCTATCTCCCCCTGTCTCTCCATTTATCTCCATCTCTTTCTCTATCTCTCTACCCATCTCTCCATTTATCTCTCCCTTTTCTTTTCTCTCTCTCTCTCTCTCTCCATCCACAGGAAGTGTGAGTCAATGGGAAGAAGGAAGGTGAAGATAGGCAAAATGAGCTGGTGTCAGGACAGGAGAAAGGTTAGACCGCTCCTTGAAATCCTCCGCCTCCTGGCTTTCTACTCCAACCAAAGCTTCTCTGTTTCTCACTGTTAGTCCTCAAAATGTCCCCACGGTATAGGGGGAACTCAGTGTGTACTCAGTTGTGCACTTGTTTTACGGTGCATTATGGGTAGATTTGTACACTCACATTTTGGACAACACTACGCAATGGTGACACCCTAAATAGTACGCTACATAGGGCACAAGTGGACCAATTTGTGGTTTAACTAAACGACAGGGCAGACAAACATGGCCGACACCTTTTTGGGGGATTGGGTAGGAGGTTGCCCCCCCCTCTGTGGTCCGTCACTTCTTATACACATCCTCACACCCCTAAGAGAGACTAGCAGTGACCTCGGTGGTGCACTGGCTGTCCTAAAAACAAATTAAACACGATCGTTTCCACCTTCACCAGTCGCTGCTCGTCGCCATTATCAACGTTGGCCTCCACGCGTCATCAGAAACTTTTGAATGGCAATGCATTTATGCCAAGTGTCAACGTCCAGTGGGGTTTGTTTTGTGTAACCCTTTTTGTACGGAGTCTCTCATAAAGGCCTTCACAGGTCTGACGACCAAACGAAACCCTGAAAAGGAGAAGGAAAAACTCCCCATAAAAAAACCCCAAGTGTGAAATAAAATGACATAAAAAAAACTAAACACACTACAGTAAATCCAATCATAACAAGAATGACCCGTTGACTGTGGACAATCAGCGGATAAACACGACATCTATGGGACAAATAAATTCCTCTATTTTGGACAAATAGTCCAAACTGAATGGGTTTTTCATGATTTGAAGTTTTTTGAAGTGTTTGGTACAGATGAGGGATGCAGGATTTGAACAGTGCTGAAGGGGAAAAAATCAAACTGTTAATGATTGGAAACATCAATGCTGGAGCAATACTTGAGTTTAGCTGCCATTTTCCTCAATTGAAACGAAAGCGTACTTTCTTATTTTTTGGAAAGAAGTTCTCCAAATTGCCCTCCACCCACTTTCCAAAATGTGATTAATCATAAGCTAACTCAGGGCTAATGACAAGGCCGCCGGACTGCTAATTATGGGATGCCAGGAATAAACCCAGAGTAATAAAAAACGCTCAAATACTAGTGTGTGCGTAAGTATGCCTTAAAGCCGAATGTATTTTCCTTCCTGGGTCAAGTACCCACAAATAAAATAAAACATTGTTCCATTATTCAAATGTGAGTGCACAGACCTTAATAGAAATCAGCCAGACCATTAAGGTGGATTTAGGGCTGCATGGTAATTACGTACATCTGACATCTGCGGTTGTGATTGAATGAGATGTCTCTTGCCTTTTTATAGGCAAAAAGAGCCTTATCCAAGAAATAGGCTTAAAATGAAGGTGAATTAGTGTCGGTGGGTTTATTTGATACTTAATCCTAACAAGTCGTCTCAACAAAACATGCTTTTCATTCGTTCATAATTTCCTTGTTTGTTCCATTCATCCAGCAGTTTGACTTTGTTTGTTGATTCATTATTTTGAATTGTTCCGTCAGTCACTCACATAGAAAGTTCACCTTTGTTTGAATTCCGAGCAGGTATTTCAGTAATACAGTTACTACACTACTACTACACTACACTTCCTGTGTGACCTTGAAAAGCTGGAACAGGTTCTTTAAGATGATACTGAGTATCCACCGTGACATTACACGAACTATACCTAAATTGAGAAAATACACAAAAATCCCGAAAGTTTGTTGACTGATTTGATTCAAGACTTCCCACTCTAATCTATCACAAAGACAGATAAACAGAAGTCGGGCCTATAACTGTAACCGACAGCAACCTAGGTGTTTTCTCTTCGGCACCCAAGTTGAGAACTGCCTGGACTCTTGCAGCCCTGACCCAAATGTATAGCACCTGGGCAGAGTAGCTCAGGTGTACCCCGTTGCCCTAACGAGGGGACTGGCCGAACACAAATTAATCTCAGGAGACGTTAACTTAAATATCCACCCGACCCTAACAGTAACCATTTGACAATCTAATACAACATTGTGACATTACAGACTTGTGTGGACAAAAGGATTTATTCTGCTGTGTTATTTTTTGTCATACTAATTGTGTCAAAACTGTGAGGCCTCTAGTTCAGAACCAGACAGACCTGTCTAGGATGTCTATATCTGTCTATATATGTTTAAAAAGAAGAAGTGATGTAATGTACACGATTACAATAACACAAGTAAAGGAAAAAAAGAAATCTATGTACAACTGTCCTATATGTGTTATTCCATGCCTAACTAACCCTAACAATATGAGAAGAACTAATGTAAACAGTGTAGGCCTACTCTAAATACACCCTTGTTCAAATAACGAATAGTTTCTAGTGAATACTGCAATGTAGTAGTTCAATATCTCGTGCAAGGAATATTTTTAAACGATATAACCAAGAGCAAAAATGATGCGTTATGTGGCAGTAGATTTTAGGCTCCAGAATTATAATAATAATAATAATAATACATTTGTCTTGTGAATAATATCCTCCAAATACGAAACTCCAGATAATATCTGTGTTGCGCCTGAGACGCAGCTCATTGTGAGCGTGTTTTAAAACGCAACTTAAGGCAAACCATCATCACCCCCATCTTTTGTGACTTGACAACCGTGTTCATTTCCATCAAATATTTTGAAAAATCCCTGCCACCCCCCACAGAGACGGCAAAGAAGATACAAAAAAAAAAACCTACATATCTTTCTTTGACACACCCCGTCTTTTAAACACACACAGTGCCTTGAAAAGACAGCATTTATTCCACAGATGTCTTTTTTTAAAATTTAAAACAGCTACTCGCTATGCCGTCGTGTAAGATATGGAGCACAATAGTGGTAGCTCTATAATTACTATCTGCCGATTGCTCACTGAGTGCTGGACGCCGCGTTCGTTCAGAGCAGTTGTTGTGCTATGTGCCTGCTGATTTGTCGGCTGTCAACAATTTCCATTTGAGGAAGACGCAGTGCCCTCATCAAGAGTCATAATTTACTCGTTGAAGCGGGGCCCTCTCAGCATGGAGGAGGGCCCCCCCGGGGTCCTAATTGCGAGCTGGCGTGGCGTGTTTTTTTCCGGTGGCCCCTGCACACACATCCATGTAAAATGACTTACACACTGGGTTACACACATCAAAGACAAAATATGGTGACATTTGGTAGTAGCCTCCGTATACCTTCACAATAAACTGCTTGACAACATAAAGAAACACAAACACTAGTGGTATGGAAATCTTGAGTCGGGCAACAGCCCTATCTAGTGGACAGAGGATGAACTTTGAATGAAAACATGACTAAAATATTATATTCATTATTTGTTGTTTATTTTATGTAAACAACAATGTTTACTTTAATATTGTTAATTGAATAATACATTTTTAAATGAGAAATGGTTGGAATAAATACAAATGAATTAACAGATGCTGCAAAATAACAGTTTAAACAGTTTATTTTTTAAGTTTATTTAGTCACTGTACACGTGCTTCAATATTTAAACTATTACCTCTTATATTAAACCCCCTACAGTTCTCCACTAATCACGGCCTGTCCATCATTATTGAGCGCTACTACTTCCTCCAGCTTCTCAAACAAGCTCTCCATCGGAGATGCGTGGTTCTTGCCGGCAGCCATCACGTGATACCGCCGCCCACATCGCTCCACCATCTTCGACAGATCCCCGCTTCGCAGGATGTGCTGCTCGGCGCTCTCCCCCAACGCCTCTGCCCACGTCAGCAGCACGACGGCTCGCCGCCACATCTCCTCCCCCCCCAGGGCGCGCACATCCTCCTCCGCCGCCCTCCGGAAGCTCGGCGTGCACGTCAGGTAGGCCGGCACCGCCAGCAGCACTACATGGGGCCGGAACGCCGACGCGCTCCGGAGAACCTGCTCTTGTTGTTGTCGCCGCTGCAGCGCCGTGTCGTCGGTTCCCGCTGGTCCCCCCCGCCACCTGAGTCCCAGCGGTTCTACGAGGGCGATGCGGCGCCCGGCGATCTCGCCGCGCCAAGGCACCCCCGGGGCGGGTTCCGCGCCCAGGACGGTGGCGCCCGCAGAGCACCGTGAGGAGCGAGCCTCCCCCAGCACCAGGACTCTTAGCTCGGACCGGCCTTGGCCATGTTGACCCTCGACCCCCCAGAGGTGTTGTGAGCGTGGAGACGACATCCTGGAGTCACTGATGACCTTTGCGTCCGCCTCCTTCCCTCTCTCTTCGACCCTCTGATCCATCCCATCATCTGTTTCTATCCTCTCCTCCTCCTCATTCTCTCCCTCTTCCACTGTGACCAACTTCCGGTCACCCTCGCCCACGGCCCCCGGCGCGGCTCGCGATGCCTCCGTGTGCGTTGCCGTGTCTGATCCCTGGCTGAAGCAGTCATCCCCGTCCGCCTCGCAGTGTCCGTTCGCCACATGCTCTGATTGAAGGCACCGCGCCCAGTCGCTTGTCTCCCTCAAGTCCCTTTCCCGGCCGTGTAACTCCTCCTGGGCTTGGGCTAAGTTTTGGGCCATATAGCGGTGTTGCCACCCCTCGGAGCTCGGCGCCCGACACTGCACCTCTGAATCTGCACCCCAGCCACCGAGAAGCTCCTGTTCTAGGCGCTCGATGCGGCCGTCTCTACCTTCTAGCCGTTTCCCCCAGGCCTTGAGCTCTTGGACCTTGGTCTGAAGGTCCAGGCCATGGTCGTTCAGCTCCTTCTGCTTGTTCTCCAGGTCCTCCAGCCAGCGGTCCAGCGCTTGCTCTTTCGCCCTCATGCTTCGTGTTCTGAGGAGCACAGCTTCCTCCTCTCTCCGCAGCGCCTCCTCTCTGTCCGCTGCGCCTCGCTGGCTTTCTAGAGTCTCCTTCCACTTGATCTCCAGATCTGCCTCCCGTACGGACAGGTTTTTCTCCCTGTTACACGACGCTCTGTCTCTCCCGGCGGCCGCTTCCTCCACTGCGTCGAGTTCTCGCAGTCTTTTTTCTAATTCCTCTCGACCTTGTTCGAGACGTCTTTCCCCCGCTTTAACCCCGCCCTCTCCCTCGGCCCTCGCGTCCAGCTCGTCTCGTTTCTCCCGCTCGACTCTGCCTTCGCGCTCGTCTTCCGCCATGCGCATTATCTCTCTCCACAGTTCACCGCTAATCTCTTCCAACGCGCCGACCTCGCCGCGGTTTTGCGCAAGAGCGTTTTTAATGGCGGCCTCCTTGGCTGCTGCCAGTTCCTCGTATCCGGCGGACAGTTCTTTGATCGTCTCCTCCATGCGCCGTCTCAGGGCTCTCTCTGCCTCTTGCTCCCGTTCTTGCTCCACAAATTTCCCTTTGACGTGTTCCATCTCTTTTCCGATCGTGGCGTTTTGTTCGTGCATTTCCGTAAGCCTCCACTCGTATTTTTCGACGACGTCGCAGAGCCGCCGCTCGCTTTCATCCCTTGTTTGCTGCAGGTCGACCGCGGCCGCCGCCTTCTCCTTGACGAGGGATTCTATCTCACCATTTTTCCCGGTGACATCCTTCTCGTACTCATGTATCATGCGGGTCATCTCTCTCTCCATCTGGCCGGTCAGCACCTTCAGCTCAGACTTTGTCAGTTCAATCGTCTGTCTGAGGTGAGCAATCTCCTTTTCCCAATCCCGCTCTCTGTCTCTCGAGCTACTGAGCTCAGCTTCTTTCTCTCGTAAAACCGCAGTTGCGTTGGCGTCATGCCGTTGCCACGTTTCCAAGACGCTGGCGGTGGTGTTTCTATGGCACTCTTCCAGCTGTTTAATTTCCCCCAGAAGTTCCGTGCACTTTCTCCTTGCTTCCTCAAGCTCCTTCCCTCCTTCCGCCAACACCTGTCGCACCCGCACCACCTCTTGAGTTTTCTCCTCCACCAGCTCCAGCAGTCTGTTCATCTCTGTCTCTCCTCGCTCGTCCCGCTCTCTCTGCTCATTCATCCATTTTGACTCCCTCTCCTCCGTTTGCCGCCTCACCTCCTCGACCTCCAAATCTTTTTCCTGCAGTTTCCGATTGAACTCGGCCTCCATTTGTAGTTTTATCTCTTCTACTTCCTGTTCTGTCGCTGCAAGCCTCTGTGCCTCCACTGTCTTCTGACAGAGCACCGCTTGGAGTGCCTCTTTCTCTTTTCTTCGCAACTCGTCATTCATTTCTCTCAGTTCCTGTAGCTCCTTTCGGTTGTGGCGGTCATTCCTCTCGCTGGCTGTTTGGCCGTTTGACCTGTCCTTTTCACTTTTCTCCAGCCTTTCCTCCACTTCCTTCACGTGCAGTTTCATCTCCTCCACCTCTCTTAGCTTTTCCTTCAGCCTCCGCTCCATCTCGTTCTTGTCATTTAGAAGTAACTCGTCGTTGTCTTTGAGACGCACCTGCAGTCTGTGTACCGTGTCCGCGTGCTCTCTTTTCAACTCCTCCAGATAACTCTCCTTCTTTTGCAGTTTTTGCCCCAGCTGCGTTTCGTACTTCAGTCGAATCCTTTCATTCTCTTTTTCTTTTTCTCGTGCTTGCTCCTCCATTCGGATCGCAAATTTGATCTCCATAGCTACTCTTTCTTTTCCTCCTTCTGTCGCATGTCTTTGCATTTCGTCAGACATCAGTTTTTTCAACTCTTCAACCTCTCGTTGTTTCTCTCGCTGGAAATATTCGTCCTTTTCTTTCAGTTTTCGACCCATCTCCTCGCGGTGTTCAGCTCTCCCTGACTCCATCAGTGTCTCTAGTTCGCTCACTTTTCTTGCAATGTCTTCCTCGTGTTGAAGTTTAAGGGATGCCTCCCTCTCCTCCCTCTCCTCTATCTTCCTCTGTATCTCCCTCTGATGTTGACTTTTTATCCAGTCCAGTTTCTTCTCCGTGTCTTTTTCGTGCCGTTGCATCTTCTCAAGCGCGTCACGCTCCGCCTGAGACGCTCTCCTCACCTCTACTTCCATTTTCTGCACCTCCATTTCTTTTTCACGTATTCTTCTTTCCGTGTCTATATTGTGGTCGCGTTTCGTCTCGGCCATCGCTTTCTCCTTTTCCCGCGCCCACCTCTCTTCTTCTTTCACCAACCGAGAAAGAGCGTTCTCGTGGTTCAGCTTCATCTCGGCGATCTCGCCTCTTAGCATTTCGACTTCAACCAACAGGCCGACATTTTCGTGTTCACACCGCTCCGTTCTTCCCGTCAGCGTCTCTACCTCCGTCGCCCACTCACGCCTTTTGTCTTTGATCTCATCCCACTGTCCTCTCTCCTGGTCCATTTCCAGGCCGGCCTGCCGGAGCTCCAGGATCTGTAGCTGCTGCTCCTCCACCCGCTCTTTGTGCTCTTGGATCTCGGCCTCTCTCTGCTCCAGCTTCCGGGCTGCTTCCTGTCTCTCTCGGCTGCTCTGGCGCAGCTCCACCAGCATCCGGTCCTGCTCGGCGCTCAGCTCCCGAATCGCTCTCTCCTTGTCCTCCATCAGCCACCTTATCCTCTCCTCCGCGTCGCCCGTCCCCGCTTTTGCGTCACTGCTCTGTCTATCCTCGTCCTCCGCCTCCTCTTCCTCCTTCGCGGGCGCGCCGGCCTTCCCGGGGGATTTGATCTTCCTCCTCCGGGCGAAGAGCCAGGGGACACTCTTGGCCTCCGTCTCCCTCATCCTCCTCAGCTCGCTCTCCCGCCGGAGCTCGGCCCCGAGCTCTGCCAGGCGCCGAGCAAACTCCCCGCTCCTCTGTCGGCTTAGGTCGCCCACTTCCTGGACGAGGCTGGAGAAGGCCTCGCACCGGTTTCCCGCCGCCATCTTCTCCACCTTCTCCAGGAGCTCCGTCACCTGCGTCGTACCCGGGGTAGCTCCCGTCCCACCACCTCCACCTGTGCTGCTGATGACGTGGTAGCGGCCCCCGCACTTCTCCAGCAGCCAGCGTAGGTCCCGCCCACCGCGCCGGACATGCTGCTCGATGCCCACGCCTTCCCTCAGCTGGTCGCCGTGGGTGAACAGCAGCAGCGTGTGCCTCCAGACCCCCTCGCCCAGCGGCTCCAGGTGCTCCCGGACCGGGGCGGCCCTCACCTCTGTGTCCACCCTCAGGGCCAGCAGCACGGCGTGGGGCCCAGGTGGACACAGCGACATGCCCGCCAGCATCTCCCGCTTCACCCGCTCCGGGGTGGGACCCGCCACTCCGGCCTCCCAGCCCGGGGTGTCCACCACCGTCACCAGCCGTCCGGACGCCTCCTCCTCCGATTGGCGGCAGACGCACTCCTCTGTGACAGCGCCCGTCCGGAAGAAGCTGGCGCCACCCAGGATTGCGTTTCCAGCGGAGCTCTTGCCCGTCTCACGCTCCCCCAGGAGAAGCAGCCTGAGCTCGGGGAGGCGTCTCTGCGTCCGGGAGAAGGAGTGGTGTCTGTCTGGCTCTCGACTCTCCTGGATACTCTCGCCTGGAAGGAGAACGGTGGATAACGTATGACTAGCTGGAAAAGGTTTCAACATTGACTTAACTATCAACTCAATATAATAACTTGATGATTTAAGGTGATTCCTGGGTACATTTAAAGGAAATGATTTGTGTTTCAAAGGAGAAACAATAGTGTAGGTTTAAGAGAGTGCTAGTAGAACATTTACAAAATGGAGGAACTTACTCGACAGAGAAGCTCGTATGGCTTCTCTCTGCGTCTGTTCCTCTGTGTGCCGCTGTTTCTTCCTCCTCTCCTCTGCCCTCCGGTCTCTGTCCTCCCCGAGCCCCGACAGAACCACGCCGTCCACTCCAAAATGTCCGCCCCTCTCCGCCATCTCCTCCGTCTTCCTCAGCAGTTCTCTCACCTGCTCGCTGTCCCCTTTGCCCCGGTTGTCCAGCACGTGGTACCGGTTCCCGCACTTCTCCAGAAGCTTGCAAAGGGCGCGCCCGCCGCTGCTCAGGGCCTGCTGTTCGACAGACGCCCGGCTCGGTTTGTCGCTGCAGGTGAACAGCACCAGCGTATGATCCCAAACCCCTCCCCCCATCGGCTCCAGGTGCTCGGCTATTTGCGCCAGGAAGGCCTCCGTCACCGAGCCGCAGGACCTCACCACCAGGAGCAAGGCATGCGGGCCGGGGGGGCAAAGCGTAGCGCAGCGCAGAGTTTCTCGCCGCACCCAGTCGGGGGTGCTGTTGAGCGGGTAGTACCACTCCCAGCCAGGGGTATCCACCACGGTCACCCGTCTCCCCCAGACGTCGGCGCACCTCTTCGCACACTCCTCCGTGGGCTTCCCCGGCTCCGACCCCCCTCTTCCGTCCAAAATGGTATGCCCCGCCGAGCTCTTCCCTGCTCCTTTCCTTCCCAGTAGAACCAGTCTGAGTTCTGGGAGGGGGAAGTCGGTGACGTCGTGCAGTGCGGTCTCCATGGTGACCTGCCGGCTCTCATCTGTGAAGACAGGAAGCAGTACTTCCATAGTGCAGTGTACTGAAAAAGCTGAGTCACACACACACACACACACACACACACAAAGTGACTTGATTGTTATCATTCAACACCCTGCAGTATAATATTTGACTATTACTATTTAGTCATTTAGCAGACACTTTTATCCAAAGCAACTTAGTGAATTCAATATAGATGTCATGAAGGAGCAGGTAGGGGTTACAGTGAATTAAATGTAGATGTCATGAAGGAGCATGTAGGGGTTACAGTGAATTAAATGTAGATGTCATGAAGGAGCAGGTTGGGGTTACAGTGAATTAAATATACATGTCATGAAGGAGCATGTAGGGGTTACAGTGAATTAAATATTGATATCACGAAGGAGCAGGTAGGGGTTACAGTGAATTCAATATAGATGTCATTAAGAAGCAGGTAGGGGTTACAGTGAATTCAATATAGATGTCATGAAGGAGCAGGTAGGGGTTACAGTGAATTCAATATAGATGTCATGAAGGAGCAGGTAGGGGTTACAGTGAATTCAATATAGATGTCATTAAGGAGCAGGTAGGGGTTACAGTGAATTCAATATAGATGTCATTAAGGAGCAGGTAGGGGTTACAGTGAATTCAATATAGATGTCATTAAGGAGCAGGTAGGGGTTACAGTGAATTCAATATAGATGTCATTAAGGAGCAGGTAGGGGTTACAGTGAATTCGATATAGATGTCATGAAGGAGCAGGTAGGGGTTACAGTGAATTCAATATAGATGTCATGAAGGAGCAGGTAGGGGTTACAGTGAATTCAATATAGATGTCATGAAGGAGCAGGTATAGGGCATCTTGCTCAAGGATGCCTACAGGTACCCTGCAGACACTGGGGATCGAACCCAGAACCTTTTGGATGAGTCTTTTTAACATCCTAGGAACTAAACCATCCTGCGCAACTTGAAGAATGATCACTGTTCCGCGTTATATAGATATAAAGTCCCAGCTATATTGTCATTATACATTAACATTCAAGAAAGCTACAAAGTCATGGCTGATAAGGTCCTGCACTAACAGATCTCATGGCTTACACACACACACACACACACACACACACACACACATAACATATAATCCAGTCCAAAAGGCATGACCTATGTACTGTGAAATGTAACATTTGCTTTGTATTATCAAACCAGATGCTAGCATATTGCGCCAGGAATTACCCGGAGCCTTAAATTCACATGAACAGTAATGCAAAGCACTGAACATACAGTGAAACTCACCAGCGTTTGTGACAGCAACTGCACTAACGTCGTTCTCTGCAGCCATCTGCCCTCGCTCTTCCTCCCGGTTGTCCTCCTCTTCCTCTTTTTTTGTAGTAGTTTGTTCCTTTTTTTTGTGCCTACTCCAGAAGGGCTCCACCTTCGAGGCCGTCTTGCACAACGGGGCAGCAACAACGGTGCCGGCCGTCTCCGCTTTTTCCTCCTGTCCTCCCAACAGATTCAAGTCCATTCACTCTCTCTCTCTCTCTCTCTCTCTCTCTCTCTCTCTCTGCACAGCAAACAGAACAAAATGCAGAACCTAAAGAAATCCACCGGGTCATGTGATCATATTGTGGGTTTTTTCACAACTGCTCAAGACAAACAGGAAGCATGAAGTTTGGGTCCTTGCAGCCATCCAAAAACTCTCTAAAAGGCAGGCAATGCGCTGGTGATCGATGCATGTAGATAAGATGCATGCATGTGGAGTCCTAAACGTGACAGGCAGCCAGCCAGGTTTCTGTGTCACATTTAAAGGCACGGTGTGTATCCTCCCGTGGTTAAGGGAGCGTCACCGGTTTGTTGCCCTGGAATAACATGACTCATACAAGAGGGACATCGTGTGTTTTATGGTGAACGACTACTCACACTTCAGAAAGTCTTGGAAAAATCGGTTGTTTTTGCTGACATGAGTGGTTGAAAAAATTATTCCATTTAATTTATTAATATGTTGAAATATAGAAGACTCTTTGGATTTGAGTTGTTGTAAAGTGTGTGTGTGTGTGTGTGTGTGTGTTAGTATACCCCGTCGGAGTGAGAGTGGGGCGTTCAAAAATTGGTTTGCTGAGAAAAATTTTTTCTGCATTACGCTATTTTAGCAACGGTGACAAAATAGCATCGATCACAGAAGACATAACCTAACGCGTTTTAAAAACACTTTAAAGAAACCCTTTCAGAACCTCTCGTTGAGTAATTGATCACCTTGCGTCACCCCCTCTCCTCTGCGGGGGTAGGCCTACTTTCTCCGAGGCAGGGGTGCCACAACAAGCCCTGCACTGTACTCTCTGCCAGACTCCTCTCGCCATGGCTGCGGTCAGTGTGGCAAAGCAGTGTGTCTCATTGGAACGGCCATGTTCCTGCCAGTGG